>VZRO01007986.1:671823-718197 GCA_013397915.1 Daphoenositta chrysoptera | reverse complement strand
CCGGACCGGACCGGGACCGGGACCGCGTCGCTCGGGACACCGCTGGCCCGCCAAGCACCAGCCTGCCCCCGGAGCCCCGGGTGCCCCTGTGGGGCGGGATCGGTCCCCGAGCCGAGGCTGCTCCCCCGCCCCGCAGCCGGGCCGGAGCACCGGGAGCGGCCCGGGAGCAAAGGCCCCCCGCCGCCCCGCTCTGCTCTGCCCGCGGCCCCGCCGGGCTCTGAGCGCCGCGGCACAGCCCTTACCGTCCCGAGCCGTGCCCGCCGGCCCTCCTCGCCTCTCCGCTCCGCTCGCCCGGGTACAGCCACGGTCAGCACGGCTCACACCGTCCCGTCCCCCACCGCGTTTCCGCCTCCCCTNGCGGGGAGCCGAAACTCCGGCCTCGCTCGGCCCCAGCCCGCATCGCCGAGGGCAGGAGCCGCCGCCCACGGCCTCTCCCGGAGCGGACCGGACCGGACCGGACCGGGACCGGGACCGCGTCGCTCGGGACACCGCTGGCCCGCCAAGCACCAGCCTGCCCCCGGAGCCCCGGGTGCCCCNTCTCCGCTCCGCTCGCCCGGGTACAGCCGCGGTCAGCAGGGCTCACACCGTCCCGTCCCCAACCGCGTTTCCGCCTCCCCTTCCCCCAGAGCCGTGAGCAGGCGCCGCGGGGGCAGCTCGGGAGGCGCTCTGCCGGCCCCGGACGGGCCCTGCCCCGGGAGCCGCCTCGGCCGCTCCCCCGGACTCACCGGCTCCCGGCAGCGGGCGGGACGGGACGGGAAGGGAAGCGGGGAAAGCCTGTGGAAGTACAGGCACTCCCGGCGGTCGGGAACTCCGCGGCTTTCGCCAAGAGCACACTCAGATTACACCAGTAATCTTCAACTTTCCCGTCAGCAGCGCAGCAAAGCACCATGTTCTCTAACACTGCAGGAAAATCACTTCCCTAATTCTACAATACCCGTTACATTACCAGATCAGATATTTCAGACAACATAAAAGAACACATAAAATGATCGACAAAACTTTCAAATTCAAGATTCAGTGATTTTAGGTAGTGCCTTTATAAGCAATTGAATTGAATTCAGTCTTCGGAAAACACAAGAGTATGTCACTCCTTCCTCTATCCAGCTCCAAGATAACACAAAAAGTGAATTATGGCCGGATCCCTAAGAGGTCTTCAAGAAGGACTGCTTTACACGCTGGTTTGTGTGAATCTACCTTAGACTGAAGGGACTTGATAACCCCTGTGGGCTCGGCAGGGACAATTCATAAGGCCTTTTGGCTGAAAGCATCTAAAATCCAATTAAGTCCGATTTTTGTATTTAAATATTTTCTTGAACCTTGCCCTAAGGAACACGCATAAAGCTTCAATTCAAACCCATCCTGGAGCAAGGAGTCAGGTTTATAGGATGAAAAGGAGTCTTACCCCCAGTGAAGATAAACCCAACATGAAGCTCTGCAGTCACAGTGATCTACTGAATCACCTGCAAGTACGGGTGCTTGGGGATGCCATCAGATGTTGAGAGTTCTGAGGACATGAATACTCCCAGTCCCCCCATTTGGGGAGAACAGGGAGAGGCGTGTGGAGTGTGATTTACCAGCACTGAGATTAGAACTAAGAGGTGAATAAACTTACACCATTATCAAGAAATCATATTATAGATCATTTTTCTCAGAAGCAGAACATGAGTAATTTGGGCTTTGGTGCCCTGGATTAACTAAAATTGGAATAATTGTTCTTTTACTAACTAAATCCCTCTCCCCAGGTGGCTGTGAGCAGCTTAGGAGCCACAGGAGAGAGAAACCATGACTGAACACATCTCCCAGGGTGAAATAAGGCATGACCTTCAACTGAAAGCCTGCTTACTCCAACTGCCATGCTCTCTCATGTGTTGTGCTTTGCATCTAGTCTAGGCTGGCTCGTGCTCTTCCTTGGGGACCCCAGTAACATTTCTCCTTTTTGCCCTACTACTGTTTCCACGAAATGTCCAAATAGGTGGTTGGCATCCATTTACTGGTCTATGAGTGTATTTCCTCTAACTATCCATCTTCCTTCCCACCTAGCTCACCATTTGCTAGTTCCTGCCTTTCCAGTCCTTTTGCTGGATGGCACTGGGTGAAAGAAGCATCAGCTTTAGCCAGTCTGTGGCTGGCCCGGTCACCACAGCACCTGTGAGCTTGTGGAAAATGACACAGAAGTCACAATTAATGGAACGTTATGTAGTGGTCAGTGGAACAAATCGGCCAAACCCAGTTGATGGGCTCTGTGGCCACCTAAAGTAACAAATTGTAACAGCTTCCTGAGGAATATGTATATCCTTGTTAATAAATACTTGTACTTGAGCCAAGCATGCACCTTAGGCAGAGTTACCCTGTCCATCAGGCACCACAAAAAGTAATGCCCTGCTTCTTAATACTACATTGGTGTTAAGGAGTTTTATTCCTGATTTTCAGTGACAAGCTTGTGGAAAATTGGCAGGTTTGCTATGGAGAATTGATGAGGCTGGTTGAGCAAGGACATGAGTTGAGGCATCTGTTTATCTTACACCTGACCTGAGTGAGGCTTAAGCATTGCATGGTGTCTGGGGTAAAGTATAGGGCTCGCAGCCCAGTGTCTGAGTGAAGTAGAGAGTGTGCTCACACTTTGGTATGGAGACAGGGCCTCAGCCCTCTTATCCACACACAGCAGGCCTTATTAGAAGTAGAAATCTGGTCCTGCGAGGAGATGGGTGGCCAGCAGGCCAAGAAAGGGGATTCTGTCCCTCTGCTCCACTCTCATGAAACTCCACCTGCAGGACTGCATCCAGGTCTGTGGCCCCCAGCATAACAAGGGTGTGGAGGTGCTGAAGCAAGTCCAGAGGTGGCCATGAAGATGTGCCAAGGGTGGCAGCACCTCTGCTGTGGAGACAGGCTGGGAGAGTTGGGGTTGTTCAGGCTGGAGAAGAGAAGGCTCCAGGGTGACCATACTGCTCCTTTCAGTGCTTGAAGGGGGCCCATAAGAAAAATGGAGACAAACTTCAGCAGGGCCTGTTGCAACAGGAGAAGGTGTGATGGTTTTAAACCGAAGGAGGGATCAATTTAGATTAGATACAAAAAAGGAAGCTTTTACAATCTGGGTGATAAACCATTGTCACAGTTTGCCCAGAGAGGTGGTGGATGCCCCTGGAAACATTCAAGGCCAGGTTAGACAGGGCTCGGAGAAACCTGGTCTACTGAAAGGTGTCTCTGCTCATTGCAGGGGCCTTGGACTAAATGATATTTAAAGGTCCCTTCCAACCCACACCGTTCTATGATTCTGTGATGACGATGTGCAGTTGTAAAGTATTGATGGGTGTAAAGATGATCAAGCAAAGGTCAGATGGCCTGTACTGCTGCCTCAGCCAAGCGGAGGAGGAAGTGAGCCTGAAGCATCGTAGTTCTGTTCTGCCTTTGATTCAATCATAAATCCTAACTGAGACTGTCCAAAGGTAACCGAAACCCACATTATCCCTCATTTGCATATGAAACATACACCAACATGCAACTGAGAAAGTGCCTTCCCCCCCACTATCTAAGATGGAAGCGATAGGTAAACAATTATATTTGACTACAGTCCCACCTCTGAAATTTATCTGAAAGTATAAAATTGATATTTGCAATCCTCCATGTAGAGGATGAAAATATGACCCCATTTCATAGGAAAGTGGATGGTTTTGCTCCTCTCTCCTCCCTAAAGCAGAGATGCTTCTTTAGTAAGATGTGTGTCTCTGACTGTGTCAGACCATACCTGGGTGAAACTAAGCTTAATTAACTGTGAAGTTAAGTGTAATGAAAAACTGAATTTTTAATTTAGCATGAAGCTAACTTAGCTTAATTAACCGTTGGCTGGTGCTAATGCAGTAACTGTATTTATCAACAGCAATTCCAAACCTGTATTCCTGTTGCTTCAGTAAGTAGCACTATTTGTGAATCTGTGATTAAGGACGTTCTTATTAAACAACCAGACTACAGTGCCAAATTGATAATAAGCAGAAATTAAGGCCAGCTGCATTCAGCCCCTCTGATCTCCAACACAAGTGGGGTTATTTTGTGCCAAATTTCATACTCTAATGGAACAGAGCTGCAGCCTGACAGCCTACCTGGGTTAGGCAGGGTGCTGCCCCAGCAAACTCACGCAGCTTCCC
Organism: Daphoenositta chrysoptera; assembly: GCA_013397915.1. Lineage (NCBI taxonomy): Eukaryota > Metazoa > Chordata > Aves > Passeriformes > Daphoenositta > Daphoenositta chrysoptera. The sequence continues at coordinate 714,058 of VZRO01007986.1, read as the reverse complement.
CAAAGCCACCGCCTGCGCATCGGCACCCACAGAGGTTCTCTTCCTGCAGCAGACCAGGTGACTGGGTGGGGACACGGCCAGCGCCAGCTCAAGGCACGCCTGAGGAAACGTGGCTAGAAATTGATACAGCTTTTTACCTCCCCCCCACCCCCAAGAGCTGTGTACCTGAAGATTATAAACATAAATTGTTTTTAAAAAATCATAAGAAAAGAGGACCTCGTGGCAGTTTCAGAAGCTTGGCGTACGAACGCAGCAGGATGTGACCAGGAGAGCTCTGCTCCATCCCCTGTCCCGTGGCACGGTGAGCTCGGCAGCCCCAGCTGCCCTGGTCACTGTTTGGCTTCTCTCTGCTCTACTGTCATCACCAGGGCTGCTAACAGCGCCAGGGAAATGTACACACAATATAGTGGATGTTTTGTCATCACCCTGATTGCACACACGGTATTACAGAACACCAGCAGATGTCAGTTTAGCCCCAAAAATAACTGCGTGCTGGATTTATTAGCTTTTGCTTTTACAGCAGTAGGCTTCTGTCAAAGAAGCTAAATGAAGTTCAAAAGTTGATGTACATTTAAAAGCCTGTTAGCCACATTTTACGTACTGTAGTATGTTCTCAATGTGTAAAATAAGTAAAGCTTAATCTTAATCTAAAGCTATTTTTTTCCTGCCTGGAAATCACAGGACTTACACACATACAAATAAATTTTTTTTTTAATGTGTGTATGGCATTTTGCATATACTGATTTGTTGAAGCTAGATAAGAATTTCTATGACTTTTGATCATTTCAGCAATACTAGATACTTACAGACTTGTGCCAGAATGCAGTTTCAGACCAATAATCAATGTACAAAGATAGATTTAAAGAGAAAGCAAGGTAGATACATTAAGCCAAATAATCTGAAAGAATGTTTGTTTTCTTAACTGCTGCAATGGCTGATTCAAGTTGCTTAAGCAAACAGAACAAGAACTTCAACACAATTTCAACAGTTAGTACAATGACACAAGCATTGAAATTCACATGAAAAGCCTCAAAGATGACAACAAGGTCCCACACTTCAGGATAAAATGCATGTTCACATTGATGAGGTGTTCTCAAAGCACTGGTGATACTGGTGCAGGATAAATTATTTTCAACTTCCGTATGGTCATCTCTAACCCTGTAGGGCAGAGGAGCAATAGCTACAGGAATCACCTGAGCCTCAGGGTTTTGTTGAGCTCAGAGTTTAAGGGTTTCATCAGCTTCCAGACCCACTCTCTGGTAACTTCAGCACTTTCCAACAACACAGGCTGCTTCTGAATGAATGCACATAAAATCTTCTGCAATAATTAAAACTAACTAACAACTCAATCATTAATAGCTTGCAGAGACAGGCCTAGGTAACACTGCTGTATTGTTTCTGCTTGGGTGAGCTCTGTTCAGTAGAACCAACTCTACCAACACGTGCAGTTGTCAGATAGCCTGACATTAGAGGTGTCAAATTCATGGGAAAGTGTGATGCAGTTTGCTTGTGTGAACAAGAGCACAGCCTGGGGTCAAAGCTGCCAGGAGGTGGGTTACCTTGAATGCTGGTTTCCAAACACTTGACTTAAAAAATAAAAAAGCTGAGATAGAGGTTTTGCAGCATTCATTTGGGAGCTAATAACTTCAACTTAGACTATTCCAAGTAAATTCTGTGACAGAGGGGGTAAAGGAAAAAAAAAGAGAGACAATAGATAGACCACAAATACACCCTCCCTTTCAGAAACTACTTAGTGAAGATAAATACCCCGTGACTGACTGCATCATTGCTTACTTTTATGTATCAAAACAAAGCTATTGCTCCATACCAGTATAGAAGTGGAAGGGGAAAAAAAACCAAAGAAACCCTCCTGACAGAAAAATGATGACTTCAAGTTAGCTTTCAGACACACGTTATCTTACATCAAACCATCTTCTTTCTCAGTCCCCATTTCCTTCCAGTTTCTTCACCCCACCCCTTTACCACAGCCACTCAGACACATCTGCCCAGTGCTCTCTGGTGAGCCAGGCTTGAAGCTGAGCTTTCCTGACCTGTTTATTCCATCTGCAAAAGTTGGTAGCATGTGGGGTAATATGCTTGTGAAAGACTGGAATATTAATGGGTTTATCACATGAAACAGAAGAAGCGTATCAAGTCTAAAACTGCAGATGATCCCCCTGGAATGCAACTGATTGACAGAATTGTGAAATTAATCCAAACCTAAATATTAGTACTTTGCAGCCCTTCTAGGATTGCTTCCTTCTTAATTATCAGCTCCCATAGTGTTATTTGATCATCATAACAACAGCTGCCAGACTGCAACACCGTGTCACACTACAGAAAAATATTTAAGTATGTAAATTGTATTATCTCCCCTAGAGAGTGAGACAGAAGTGTGGTGTCAAAAGAGGTCATGATAGATTTCTTCTTCTCAGAACACTTGGCATTTCATGTAAAGAATTACAAGGAGAATAACCACTCACTGCCAGTAATGGGTCTCCTAGTATGAACAACCAAAAAGAAGTGATTATGATAGAAAAGCTTCACATTTAAAAACAGCAGATCTGTCCTGATTAAGTCATCCATTATTTGATGGATTATCTATTAATGCCATAACAAAACATAGAGGAGAAATTATGATTCTCCAACCATTTACCCTTCAAATTCATCTTCCTACTCCCTTGACAGTGTACAGGAAGGATGTGATTTTAAAAATAAAGCTGCCTGATTATTTTTCCTGTAGACAGAAATGAAGTATGATTTCCACTGCTTTGATGTCATTGCTGAATGAAGTGGTGCAAAAGTCCCTTTTTGTTACCCTTTCTCCAGAATAATGCCTGATCTGCTGTTTGGCCAAGCTGTGGTATAGTCTTGGCATAAATCAGCCTTGCCAGCTCTTGTAGTATCTGACCACTGAAATCACTGATTTAAATTTGACAGTGAAGTTTTCTGCTATTTTGCTTAAGGCAGCAGCCAGACGTGTTTTAATGAAGTGCTTTGATCCAACTCTGTGGATCTAAAGTGAGTAAGGAATGATGCAGTATTCTCTTGTGCATAATTTGGATAGACAGCTGTCATCTGGACACCAGAATTATTGTGATCTAGTTGGGATATAAGGAAGAAATACAGAAATATGTATAAAGATTGAGACCATATTACTAAAAACTCATAGTTATCCAAAAAGGCTTTCCTTCAGGCCTCAAATATCCACTTCTCTTAAAGTCTGTTTCTGACATCACTCACACATTATTTACAAAGCTAGATTCCAATAAGCATTTGTTTTCTTATGCTCCTCTCATTTTATGAGGTATTGATATTGAATTCTGTATTGGTTTATTATCTCTAGGGTTTTTTACTTAGATTGCATGATTTAAGAATAGCTTTGACATAATGTTTAGCATTTCAGTTCCCCACCTCTGGCAGGACTGCCTTAATTGAAGACACTTTAGTGAATCTCTCAAGTCTGAACTCAGAAGGGGTCAGTTCCTCTTTCAGAAACTCAGACATTTTATGTCATAACTTGTCACTTGATACTGGCTGCCTGTAGGAAGCAGAAAGCCAGGAATCTTACAATCTGGGCACAAGTGTCAGAGCTACAGAGCTAAAACAGCAGCAGCAATGTGAGCATTAATAACCGTTTACCAAACTGATGACTAATCACGATGAAATGCAATCTCATCAGCCATTGCTACACACTAAGAAAACACTTCTCCAAATTTGTGTGGAGCCTTGAATTGCTTGTTCCACTGGATGCCAAATGTTTAGGACACTCCTCGTTTGAAATGAGACCTTTGTCTTTTCAGACTGATCCTTTGTGATAAGCAAAGCAATCAGTAAGCAATTGAATATGCTTACAAAGACTAGTAATAAAGATAAGTGAACTAGAAAGCCTCACGTGGGCTTGTGAGAGCTGGCTGATCTGCTGGGTGAATAGATTCTGCAAGTCTTGATTGTATGCACAGCTCCTCCTGAATTTGCCCTGCAGCAAAATCATGTGTTCTGTGACACAATCACAACAGAATCTACAGTAACTAAAAATAAACTGCTTCTCTGCAAATTTATGGCTCAGTTTAGTCCAGCTCATAAATAACTGTCCAGCAATGGTCAGCAAACACATTGATTATGTGCTTATGATTGCTTATGATTATCACATTGTGCACGACCTCATTAATTGTCATTAGAGCCAGCTATTTTAGTATCTTCAAATACTTGCAACACTCGGGTTTAGCCCCAGATGACAGTTTAGTAAGTCATCAGTTCTCTGAGCAGCTTATGTTACCCTCATTTGTATATCTATCCCAGCTGCTTTGCCACTTCCTTGATAGCTTTCAGCACTCCAGAGTTGCCTCACAAATCTATTTAAGAAGCTGCCACCTCTGTGGCATTAATTCTGTTACACCTGGATGGTGGGAGAGCTTGGTAATTGGCCACCTTTCCAGTGTGTCTGCTTGAGCAATTGAGAATACCTGCCCTAAAGCCAGGAGTGGCTCTCCCCACCTGTAGGGCAGACACAGCCACCAGCACAACGAACCTTAATGTTTTTTTAATCAGATGGGAGTGGCAATACTTCATTGGTCTACTAAATTTTATTAAATAAATCAAATTTAAATTATAGACTTTTTCATTTTAAACAAAAAATTGAGTCCAAGTTAGATGTTAAGTCAGACCAACAGTTGAAGCTGTTCCATGTTAGAACTGTACTTTCAAAGTAACAGCAAAAACGTCACCTTTGTAACCATTTGTTTTAAGCTTTACATACTTGGTTTTGGGAACATTTACCATCAATTTTAGAAAAACAGGCAGTGGGCTGTCTCCAAAGGACTTTTACAAAAGGCAAATGATCTCATTCAGCAAGCATAATATTTTGACAAATCTTGGGGGAATTAGAGCCTTCCTCATAAAATGAATCCTTATTGCATTTGGAAAGGATTTTTCAGTCACTAAAGAATGACATAAGAGTTGTCACTTGCATTCTACCAAGAAAGAATCAAGCTAGTATAGGTCTATAAAGAACATATATATCTTAACTTCAAATAAAAATATTTGCACAAGTTGTTTATGTCTGTAATAAGAAGAGTATTTTTGCTTTCAGTTTTGAAGGGAGGGAATTTTAAAAATTTTCTCCATATTTTTGGCATGTAGCAATTATGCTGCTTTGACATATTTCTCAGAATTACTTCTGATTTGTACACAGATGAACATTTTAGGTCATTGATTAAAACTTAATTAAATAGAAAACTGCAGAGAATTTTACATTTGATAGTTTTACAGCTGTTAACAAGTGGAGCAAAGGAAATCAAGCATCCTCAAAAGTAAGGGAACCAAGCAAACTCAAGTAACTTCAATTGAAAAATAAGTCCTCATGAAGAAAGACTGTTTGCATTGAGCTACAAATAACTAAGCAATTTTATCACACACACAAAATATTATGGTCTTTAAGTATTTGTCTCAAGGATTCAGACATGGTGTGATTTGTCCACAAGATGGCGTGCACTGTATCCAGAAGGGACTGACACAGAAATGTGCTTTGAAACATCTGTGGGACAAAAAACCTTCATGGTAATTATCCTTCTTAACTTCCTTATCCTTCTAGGTAAGCACAGAAGAAAACCTGTCTGTAATTATTTTATTGGTTTGCTTATATAATCTAAAAATCTGCTTGCCTCAGAGATAAGCAGACTTCAGTTCACATGGAAAACAGAATATGTCTGTCATCCAGGGGAACTAGTTTTTCTCTTTGAGATTTCAGGAACCAAGTTAAGTCATAGACAAGAGGCAAAGGCATTGCAGGGAGGAATATTATACCCTTACCAAACATCTGGTTTTTACCAGCCTGCTGCCTGGGAGAAGCAGGCAAGAGTGGAAAGGGCTGAGGGTTTAAAGGACTGACCAAACCTGAAAAACTCATAGTGAAGGCAACAGTCCTTCATAGGAAGATAAAATAATAATAAATAATAACAGTCTAGAAGAGTTTATCCCTACATACCTGATAACTGAAAGGCATTAGATTCTCAGAGCCCGCATAGGTCTGTTCAGATTAAAAATAAAATCCCTCAATGTTTATTTCCCCCACCTTCAGACTGACCTTGTTGTCACTGCAAACTGGAATAGCCTAAACCAAGACAACTGGGCAGGTTTTCCTACCCGGCTGCTTTCAAGCAGTGTGAAGGAAGCTTTCCCTTGGTGGCTCTTCAGAAAGCTGAAATGTGTTTGGTTCCTGTCCTATAGGCAAACTTTCAAAGGAGTGAAAAATTCCTGCTACAATGGGCAACTGTATTAGAAGTCTCACAGGCCAACAAGGGATTTGAGGTGTCACTCAGGAGGTATTTTCAGCAATGTGTACATAAAGTGACTGAAATCCATGGATTTGTAAGTGCAGCAAATACAACAGATGCAGTAAGTACAACACTGCTCCCACAAAACAAGGTCCCTTTCTAATGCTGACATCATATTTCTGTTTGCTCTTGACCATTTCACAGAAAAAAGCAGAGAATTGCCCGGGCAAGGGTTGTTCTGTGTCAGTGCTGCTTCCTCCACCTGCCACAGCTGAAGTTTGGAGCAGAAATCAGCTGAGTGATTGGACTGTTGAGAGTGGAAGGAGAAGGTTTCAAGCAATGGCAACAAGGGCATCTCTCAGCTCAGCACAGAGACACTCAGAAGTTACAATGGACCAGTGAACAGGCAGTGCTCTGAGCTGTGGACTGGCTGGCAGTGAGTGTGAAGAGGAAATGACACTTAGAAGAAATTTATTTTAAGGTTAACAGCTCTACAGAACTTGTGAAAATACTCAGACGTGCAGCAAAAGAAACAGATACGCACTAGAGGCATTTTCTTTTTAACATTAAAACTAAAGAGACTGTGGAAACTGGGGGCTAAATTTCATTTTACACAAGGTAAAGCAGACTCCGTGAGAGTGAAGAAATATAATTGCATACAACTATCACTCCTAATTTGTGCTCCTGTGCTTTATTCCAGCTAGGAAGTGCTCTTAAGCATGCATCAGCTCTGCTTACAGGCTTGGGGAAAACACCTGAACCCCCCTAAGTACTTGAGAATAAGAAAGCTGGGTGAGGGGACAGCTGCTCAGTAGAATTAAACACTGGTAGTCTGAATACCCAAGTTTCGTTTCCTACTTCCTTTACTGAATTGCTCTGTAACAAAGTAATTCCAGTTCCACTGCACAGAGCTGCCACTGACAAAATGAGATTAATTGCTGTTACTCAGAGCCTACAAAGGTGACCTCCAGCAAATTACATGGGAAAGCCACATCCACAGTTGCAAGATGAGGTGAATCAATAAGAACAGAACATGGAATTTCTTCTGTTGCAGATGATTATTATGGGATTGTATTATGAACAAATTTAATGGACCGTCCATTATTTATTAGTGTTTGATGACAAAACAGAGGGGAAAAAAATCAATTTAAAAATCACCCACATGGAGAGGTAGAAGTAATACAAAGTGTTCATTAAAAATAATAAAACCCAAAAAACTCACCCTGCCCCCAATCCTCCCAAACACCTTATATCACACATACACACACATAAAAAATATAATCTGCATTAATTATTCCAGCTCTAAAGTGGGAACTATGTGTCCATGTAATATCTCCTCTCCATTTCAAGCCCAGAGAGATTTACACAGTGTGTAAAGGAAATCCCCACCAGAAAAAATCTTTTATTCAGGCACACAAAATTCTCTGTTGTATTCCATCTTATTTGAAATTATACTGCCCCATGAAGTTACTGAAGACTGTTGGCAGCAGTATCAGTATGCTGCCTATCCTGAGAACTTGAAAAATTAGATGAAAATTTGGTCTAGCAAACCAGGCATTTTATTTTATCTTCTATAAATCAGTAGGTGTGGACCACTAACTGTATATGATACTATTAGCACATTTCCTATTCATTTATTTCTGAGTTGGAATATGCCTACTTTGTTCCAGAATGCCCAAACCATTCAATGTCCAGCCATTCCTGATTAACTCAGACACTGGGTTTGGATACCCAGAGGAAAGACACAAATGTCAGCTGCAAAAGTGGCCTAGAAGAGCAATGTTAAATCAGTGTGAAATCAGCATCTAATTTCCCCATGCAGAGGAATATGACATACCTTTTAATTAAATGTCAGCCTGTCAATATTTTTCACATTAGTTATGAATGTGAAATATACCCAAGAAAATGGAATTAAAATGGGCAAATTGGTTAAACTCCTGCTGATACACTTAATTTTTATTCTCAGTGCCCTACAATGAGCATTCTAAGAAATTACAGCTTATCTTTTTATTATAGTAATGAATCAACTTTTGGGTTCTGAATGCAAGTCATAGAGCAAAACATTGCATTTATTCCAGTTCAAGCCCATTCCCACAAAACATCTTTTGCAGTGGTATATAATAAAGTGTGGATTTAGGTCAGCCTTTATTACAGTTTTGTTTTTCTTGGAGGTAATGGCATGGGTCCCATTTAATGTGGATAAATTAGTTATTGTGGAGAAAAATGAAAATCAATTAAGTGTCTTTTAAACTAAGTCAGTGGGAATTGTGTTTCCTTACCACTATATTTTGTGCCTTCCCCAAGAAAGGGCTCTGTACACCAGACTGGGATCAGATATTTGTTTTTACATGTAGCAGCTTCTGCCAGGTCTTATTGTTGCTGCAGATTAAGGGGTTTTCAGTTTTTTTCTGAATTTATAGTCTGTGTGTAAGAACTCAATATATTTGGGATTACTATTTCAGAAATTGCACGGGGCACATTCTTTGGGGGTTATCAGAAAGAATCTCCAAACACTTCATACACACGGACTTCACTTACAGACATCTCTGAAAGTGGCTGAGTTCAGGAGGTTTCAGACCCAACTCTCTAGAAATGCTCAGAGACACAGACTGATTCCAGTGTACCAGGAAACAACACATAACTGCAGCTGGTGCTGCAGCACCCCTCTCATGGTCAGCTGGTGTATTCTGGGTCAAGAATAGAGGACAAAATGGAAAATTCAGAATTGGTATTATGAAATTATTACTTTCCCCTCCACACCAGAGTTAGATTTTAGAAGCCCTAACAGCATATTGAAACTGTCAAAGCAAGCAGTCAGCTTGCAATGCTGTAAGCGTCAGTTTAAAAATCACAGGGAAAAAAAGTATATCTATCATTTAAGAACAGATACGAATTTACTCCAAAGACTTACTAATTTCCCAAATTCAGGCTAATGACATTGAGGCAGATTTTGAGATGGCCACCAAGCTGAGTTCCACCACATTCAGGGTTTTATAGGAGTAGTCTGTCAGAGCCAGTGATGTAGAGAAGGAGACAGCTGGCACGGATCAGGAAGAATCTATTCATGTGGTATCATTTACTTCCCCCCACACTATAGGTAGAAAATGGATGCAGATATGAAATATTACAGAGATTGAAACATTTCTCCTTTTTTTAGAAAGCACTGATCAGTTTTGTGTGAGAGTAGGAGGGACTGCATTTACTTATTAATAAGCACACCACTGTGTTAACACACTGCTGCTGGACTTTTAATTTGGTAAAAACAGCCCTGTGTGGAGGCTAGAATTTGTAGTGCTGTAGTGTCAAACATTGAAGCTACAATATCATCCTTCTGGAACTGAGGCTGTGTTCAACCACACATTATTATTCAGGGGACCACTGACTTGAATAAAAGAGAAAAACCTGCCTGTCTTTGCTTCAGTACAAGCACATTGGATGCTTTTAGCTGTGGTTATCCGAAGCACTTATGAAATCTCAGTGCAACTCAAAAAACTCCAACTTTCTTCAGGAAGAGCTGTTCGGAATTCCCAATTATACAGGGAAAGCTGGATAGGCAATAACAACCCCGCCAGGATTGTCGCTGACAATGCTGCAGTTGCAATTCTGCTCTTTCAGCAGCTGTGCAAAAGCAAACTGGGAAATACAAATGATTCCCTGGAAACTGCAGGATATACTAGTTAAAGCTGCCCTATTTGAATTTGCAGTATAATGCAAATAGGCCTCCCAGGTAACAATTAGAAATCACCATACAATCTTTTGTTGCTTGAATTAGATAAAATTTGTATCTAACAAATATGATAGTGCAAAAAGATAGAGCTGCAGCACTTCAGGACGCTCTGTATCAGAATCCTACAAAAAGGACTTGAGCATCAGCTTTCAGGTCTTTCATTCATTTATGTGTGACACAGCATTGGATGTTGTCCTTTTAAGTGAAAGGCCAGAGTGCTGCTAGGGCTAAACCCCCAGAAGATTACTAAAGCTCACAAGGGAAGTGTGAGATCAGCACTAAGAGAAGTGGGAAGATCCTTGAGAAAGCATGCTGCTAAAGGTGGGAAGTGCATGAGGCTCCCCGTGGCAGGATCTCCCTGCATGGACATACCTCCTGGGAGACCTCTAAGTAGCTTCAGACTTCACAAGAATGTACCTGCACAATCCACAGCAGGATTTTCCTGTGACTTCAGAATGGTCCACAGGCAATGTCTGTGCAGTTGGAGAAGCAGACAAGAGGTACCTAAACACCTGTGCTGCAGTAGCCTTCGACAAGCCTTAGAAATGGTAGAGGTCACTTTTCACCCATGCAAATACTCGAGTCTGCAAGGTGTCTGTGCTCTCTCTTCTCAGAATATGTGTCTACCTTCTTTACAAAGGAAATGGAGCAGTAGTAAGTCATTTGCTTACATTCCAGACAAGGAGAAGCTGTACAAAGGATGTTAAGATATATGTTAAGACATTCTGGTTGAGGATTATCTTGATTAAAATAGCATCCTGCTATTCTCCTGTCTCTCCATATTCCCTCTGAGATCTCATGAAACAAGACTGTCTATTAAGGAGGGACTCAGAAATAGCTTTTAAGATGTTTGCTGTCATTCTGATAATTTCTTGTACACTCCTGTATGGACTGTGCACCATTTGTTATCTTCCATGGCATATGTCAGAGCACACTCCTGCTGCAACACACTGGTGCTGAAGGTTCAGTTACTGTGGTGCCAGAACAGGGTGAGGAACAGAAGGAGCCGTGTCTGTAAAAAAGCCAAGTGACCACATTGCTGCCAGAAAGCACAACAGTTGAAAAAAGCTGCTTCTTCTGCTTATTCCACAATGAGAAGTGAACTCTGCTCAGCTCAAGAGGCTGGAATGCTGGCTCCCTTGTCCTCTCATTAGACTGGAACCTGTGTCCAGTACACACACATACAGTGTCCCTGACAGGCAGCTATACAGGATCTGTGAACTTTTGCTACTCTGGCTGCAGGGTCACGCAGCCCAGAGGAGCCAGTGTGTCCAGTCCTTGTGTATGCAGTAGTAAATATTGTTAACCCTCTGCAAGCCTGCAATCAGGACAGATGCACCTGCAGCCTGGGCTGGAAAGCTAACTCAGCATTTTTATGCTTTCTTCCCCAAAAGAAAAAAACAAAACCAAAACAAAAAACAAGACCTTCAAGTCTGTTACATTAGATGTATTTATTAAGTAATATAAGATAAACGGATTTCTTATCTCTTGTTGAAGAGAATCACTGCTAATGATTATGGACCAGCAGCACATACACAGCTGCAGACTCTCTTGCCTATTTTATTCCATATGAATTGCCAAACAATAGCAGTGCTGCATGCAGGGCACATAGCTCCTTGTCAGCTCCTTGTCCTGTTTTAAACACAGCTCCACTTTCTAGCAAAGACCTTTCTTAGAATTGATTCTTCTGCTTATGTGGAAAATGAGCTTCCTTTACCCAAGATCCAGGTTTTTCAGGCTCACCAGGAAAGGGGAAAAGTTCATTTTATAACAGCAACTTGCAGATACTTGGCATTTGAAAATGTAACTTCCAAAAAAAGACAAACAAAATACTACCTTTCGACAGCAAAGATTTATTAGGACAGACAGTATTTCATTGGATTCCTGCAACTATTTCTTTACTGCACACACTACTCTTAAAATCAATTTCTCCATACTTTCCAAGTTGAATGGGATCTATGTTTTTCCACAGCAGCAAGAGCAATTTATAGCTACCCACATCAACTATCTTGCTGCAAAACACTGTTCTCTTCCATATCACCTGTGCTCCTTTTTAATCTTTTTAAACTTTTACAAATAGATTAATTCCAGATGATTCAAGCTGTTCCCTATATGTGAACTCAGTTCTGTTTTTCTTCTTTCCATCTGCATCAGGATGGCAGAACTACCATCACCCTCTTTCCCTTTAGCTCCTTCATTATTCGGACACAAGTGTATAACAGCTATTAATAATTAGAGTATAGCAATAAAAGCGAACCTAATTCCACTTCAGTGCTTTCACTATCCATGAGGTATTATTCCTACTCCTGACAAGACCTTTCATCAACTCTGCCTCCTCCAGTCATCTTTCTCTCCCACCTTGTGCTCCCATGCCATCGCAGCTCTGGAACCACAGCAGCTCTTCCCTGGCCTCCATCCCGTGGGACACAGCCCTGGCTGGCTGTGGGAGAGCCGTGGGACCCACGGCAGGGACAGCCTCTGGCAGCCTCCTTCTGCTTTATCTCACAGCACCAATCCTCTGTTTCCATCACACACAGCCTGCCTGGAGCTCCACAAGGTACTGTTGTTTCCTCACACCATTAAATGCGTGTTCTGAAGGGAATTTATACTTCCAAGGATCCCTGCTGCCAACAGGATTTTCACAGGTTGTGAGTTAAGGAACCTATTTGCAGAAAATTACTGTCCAGCTCCTGCACAGTAATTACTGTGACAGCTCCTCAATCTTCTCTCAAAGTGGCACTAAATACACCAAAGTTCAAGACCTGCTATAAGACCATAAAATAATATATATGAAATAAAAAAAGTAAACACACGAAGGCATTCAAGATTGCCAATAATACAAAATGTAATCTTCCAAAGTGGTTGAAGCTCATCAGATGCCTCTGAGTAATTCAGAATGCTGTTTGACCACATCTAATCTCAGTGCTAATTTATAGCCTTGCTTTTCTCTTGATTAACATATAACTGAACATTAATTCAGTGATTAACCTCCAGTAGATAAAAAGTAAGTAGTTTGAAGGGGGATGTAACATAGTCACAAGTGGGTTTAAGCATGGTAGTGTACAGTGGTTTACGAAGGACATTCAATCTAAGTTTATTAAGCTTTGACTTAGATTCTCCTGAAACCACGTACAAAAATCTTCCTCCTTCCTTCCCTTTAGAAATCTGTAGGGTAATCTGGACACCACACCCACAGACACAGCAATTTGGAGAAACTTCATCGTAAAGAGATACTAAAAATACACATTCTCATAAACTAAACCTTTTGTCCGAAAGAAAAAAAAAGTTTTGCCTGGGTTTTGAACCTTAAAATTATTATGGATGTATCAAGTAACAGTAACAGATGAATGAGAAATCACCAGTTAAAATGAAGATGAAAAAAGATGTTCAGGAAAAAAAAGCAAGTTTTACCCAAAGAGATACAAGAAGGGATTAAGAAGCGTAGGGGTCAAAAATACTTAACTTTGCTTCTGCAGATTTTGCAGTTCAGGAAAGAATTTGTGTATCACACACAGATGGATGTTTACCAAAACCATACCCCAGTGAACAAAATGGATGAGGCCCATGTATCAAAAGTAATGGAAGTAACATTTCATCACAGATCTTAATATAAGCCAGCTTTACACTCCAGTGGTGAGTCCTCAAACAAATGACTGCAGGAGATGTATTCTGAGTTATGAGAACACAGAGACTTTGGTTATACTGCTACAAAGAATGGCTGCATAAAAACATCTTAGATCTTAAAGGATGCAATATAAATACTTTTTTTCATAGCCAACCTGCCAGCATCACTAACAACTCTGCTTCTCACCTCCAGCTCCAGTGTGAACATGCCACTCACCCAGCATCCCAAGCTACAGCCAAATACTGGAGTCTGTCCAGCCAGCCCCAGGACAAGCACTCTGAGCTCTCCCAGAGCTGCAGGCCTGGGCAGCTCTTCAGAGGGAATGACATAATGGCTTGCAGCTGAAAGGATCCCTTTGAAACAAGCTGCTTTTTCAGAGCTGTGTACAGCCTATTTACTCTGGTCCAGCTCATCTGGAAAAGAAGAGATAATACAAACGTCCCCACTACTCTCCCATGAATTCCTTGAGTTATTGAAGTCCTGGACACGACAAAAAATGGACTGTGTCATTTTAAGTGTTGGGATTGCATATGTTAAAATATGTGCTTTTAATCACAGAAAGAACTGGGTAGAAAATTCAGGAGCTGAAAGCAGATATCTTTATTAATTTTCTTTCTAGGGCATGTAATTCCCCATCAAACGTGCCTAGATAATGCCTTGCAGCCAGCAGCACCAAGACATACTGAGCTTTGTAGTACATGTAAGGAGAGAACTGGGTAGTTTGTATCTAGGACATAATTGCTTAGCAATGTTTTAAATAACATCTAAACCCTTCAATAAAGGGAAAACTAGGCTTAATGTATGAAAAGCCTCATTAAAGTTAAAAATTCCAGAGAGCCACAATCTCTTTTAAATTTAACAAAACACTTGCAAATATCTTTCCTCCGAATACCTTATAGGAGGTACGTTAAATTTCAGACCCTGCATTGCTTTCCTCCCACAGGAAACAACATTGGATTGAGCAAATCCCAGGGCAGCCATCTCCAGGATCTCAAGGTGTGTGGATGAGTCAACCCTACAGCAGAGCTGTCAGATCCTGTCCTTTGTCCCTACCTCACTGAAAGCAACACACCACAAGGAATCTCTGCTGTCATCAGTAGTGATAAAAATGTACACTGGATATATATTAGACTAGAAAAGCAACATCTGCTACTAGGTTTGCTTGGTAGTAGGAAAACTTGACAAAAATTTTAAAAATAATTTCAAAGCCCTGAAGAGTCTCTTTTCATACCCATAGCATTCAGCTGACACTTTCAAACACGAAACCAGAACACTACAGAGACATCTCATACACCTCTCTTATCTTCCATACAACTAGGCTGGCTGTATGCAGGTTAATACCTTACCCTTTCCAGATGTTTAGTCATAAAATGGAAGTTTTCATATGTAGTTTCTGAACACAGGAGTTAGACAACACTAATGCTCCATGAAACAACCCAACAAAACATTTGAAAGTAGAAGGAAGAGCTACAACTTCCAAACCCAGTACCCAAGCCCAAATACCTAAAATAACCTCTTCTAATAACCTCTCCACTCTACTAAACGCTTGGTGACCATAGGGAATTATTGGCATGGTTTTTTCAGTGATGCCCTAAGAAAAACAGATGATAGCACTACAGCCCAGACTGTAGATGAATGAAATCAATTTAAGTCTTACAGAACTTTTTTAAAAATTATCAGGTTATTTGTATAAACTCACTTCTTAGTTATGGCCTGCAAACATTTTTTATTCTGCCCAAAATAGCTAGGCAGCATGGCATGTGATAAAATCACAAGGCTGCATTACTGGCTGAGTGTACTTTTTAGATTAGAGAAAGTACTCAGGCTTTTCGTAAACCAGGTAGAAGCTTTTCTGCTGTCAGTCCCCATTCACACAACCACCATTGTTTAGACAGAGTTCTGCTATAAGTACACGCACTTGTATAAAGTACTAGTACTTACTTGTCTGCTAACAAAACTCATGGTAATGGCAGTGTCCCCTTCTCCGTCAGTTCAAGTACCTTTTCAGTCAGAACTCACTGTTCATTCTCCTTCCACAGCAATTAGCACTGACAGTACAGAACTTGCTGCAGTGCTCACACTGCACCAGCCCTTGGACCTCAGGCAACGATCCAGCATGCAGAGAAAATTATAGTGACTCTTTATTTGACATAAACCTGAAACATTGGCTTATTTGTTGGAGACTCTATCTTTGCTACTGTTATTTTTATGCACTTTTAGCTGCAGAAGCCATAGCAAATCAGGTAATTGGCTGAAACTGGTTTAGACCTCTATTCATCCCCCCTAATTTCAGGCATCTAAGGCATCTGAACTGTTAATACAGTCACCCAAACTGCACAAAACAGCTGTCCAAAGACAGCATCCTTTAGCAGGTGCTCGGCTTTGTAATTTATGATTTCCTTTAACAAACTGTGTACTTCTGTGTTTTGTTTAATAAAGGAGGGAAGCTACACTTTTCTACAACAGTTCCATTATTTGCAGTCAGAACTTAGTGCACCAGTGGCTGGCAGGTTTGGAAAGTACTTGAATTCTGTGCTCCAACAAAACACAGGTGCAAAGTGCCCTGAAGAGAGCACACCCAGCCTTAAGCTCAGAGCAGAGTCTGCTTCAGGGAAAAATTGGAGTGTGTCTGCAAAGAAACAAAGGAAGACAGGTGACACTGCCAGTTTCATTCCTGCCAGACTGTAAAGATGACTTAACCACGGGTCTTGTGTTGTGACTTGGCACTTCTATAGCACCTCCTCATCCCATGAGAAGAAAGATGCAATTTAAAAACAAGTGGTGTTGAATGTGCTGTGCTGGGTGAAACTGCATTCTAGTGTACCTTCAGTTCTGAGGCCTTGCTCACAAAGGAAAGCTACTGAGTCTAAACTGCAGTTTAAATTAAAACAAAATGAATCATATCGAATCTAGTTAAATCAGTGGAAATCACTTCAAGGATACTAATTTAATTTCTACAGATTGTGTCATTGCAGCTCAGCTATTGCAGATACTCATTGTTAAACATCAAAAGCTGCTTCAGACTCTTAAGAAATGAATTTCAGTGTGATTTGAGCAATTTCAAAATTCTATTTATTCTAAGCTATAGATGTCCATATACCTTCTGGTACTCTAAATGCTCAAAAATTACAAGCTGAACAAGTGTAAACAGCTTGTTCCTTGTAATAACTAAAATCATAACTGGTGCTTTTTCATTATAAGATCTTCCAGTTTTTCTGACAACACTGGCTTAAACACATCTAGTGAAGCTGTGTCACTTGACTCACAGACATTCAGTATTTCAATTTACCATGAAAGTGGAACTTTGCACCTGTAAGTATGGATGACATGAGTACAGAGACTCATGTACAGCATAATTGACAGAAGAATACCTGTTAAAATAGGAGAAGGTATCACAGAAATGGACACAGTTAACAGAAAATTAAAATATATATATAGATGACATAGTTCTGTGCAGCTTGAATAGTGGGGATAAAGCTCCTCTCTCTCTCTTTCCTTCTCTGCTTCTCTTTCTCTCTCAATAATATAACCTCATCTAGCTTGTTTTCACTATGTTTTTGGTTTTTACTTGATTCTGATTTTGTTCCTTTGTATTAATTTCCAACTCAGTGAAATGGCTACAGCAGAGGCTAAAAGGGGTAGTGAGCACCTCCTTCCTTGTACCAGTGCCTCTGCAATGGTCATAGTAGATTGTGTCAGGATTCTTTTCTCTCCTCATTCCTTCATTTTGGGAATGAAGAAAAGATTGTGCCTGATTGCATCAATGTAAGTGATGCTCTGCTAGTGCTGATGGTATCACTGCAGATTTCCAACAGCAAGGCTTTCAAGACTAAAGTAAGGCCCAAAAGACCTGCCTCTGTTTCTCTCCCTTGTGTTGTTACCCTTGCAGGGCTCAGGCAGGGCAGCAGCTGCCTGTTCCCACCACAGGCAGGAATTGTTGGGGAATGAGGGCCAGACTGTCCTGGAGAGCTGCATGGATTGAGGGAGGGAATGTCTGTTTGTAGCATAAGAATCTTCTGCCACTAACAATAACTTACCCAACTGCAGTCTTCTTAGCTTTCACCAAGAAAAGGTACAACAGAGAAGCCAACAAAGCATTTTCCCCAGTTGTAGCTGCCGTATATATATAGATAGAGGTATATATACAGAGAGTTTGTGCTTTTAGAAAAGATGGCAAAGAAGTACAGCAGCAGGTCTGACTAAAGGAGTGGGAGTAAGTGGGTAGGGATGACATCACACAGAGGTGTAAAACAGGCCTAAAACTGTAACAAGGAATAATTCAAGATCAAAGGAATTCAACAGTAACATACTAGACAAGATTATAAATGGGAAGTGAGCAAATTGTGCCTTTTTCCAGAATGTGCACAGGATTTTGATATTAGGATTGTGCACATTCCTTAAGGCTCAAAGAATTTCACCCCAGAATTGGCAGGAAGTGTGGCATCCTTTTTGTGATGTCCAAAATGCCTGGAGACACTTTGGGAATTGAAGGAAGATGTATAAATATAACTCATTTCCCCTATTAAGGGAGTTGCCATTCAGCAACTCTTGCATCATATCTGTAGCACTTAATTTCCTTAAGCACCTTTGGATTCTCTAGCAGAAAGAGGGCAGCACAGTAATGTTGGAGATCTAGAAGAAATGAGATCACTTTCAAAAACACTTCAGTGAGAGGTTTAAACTCTTCTACTTCATACACAAAAAACATATGAAAATAGAGGGGAAAAAAGAGATTACTAAACCCATAATGTACAGGTTTTGCTCCCTATCTGACAATTTATGGCTTCTGTTGAGCCATAATGAGATCTGATGTTAAATGACAAGCTTCATTCATGCTGCCAAGATTCTAATGAGCTGCATTCCCAGCTTTCTGAATGAGGAACGGGATTCCTTTCCCATTGAAAATGCTGGGGAGTGGAGAGGCAGCAGACACATGGCAGCAGTGGCAGAAGGACTGCATGGACTGCAGCACTGGTCAGGGAATTGGGAAGGCAGTGGAAGAGGAACATTGTTCCCCTCACAAAAGAGACTGTTACAATGCCAGAAGTCTCACAAGTGAGGATTAGACATCCCCGCATTTCACACACAATGCTCCATTCATCCCTCTGCAAGGAATGAACTACTGTCATCCAAACACAAAACAAAAATTGGATTCCCTACAAGAAAAGCTCAGTGTATGTCAAAGTCTACATCACTGCACTGTGATAACAAGCCTTGAAGTATCAAAAGGCACATACATTTTATTTTGCTGATGGATTGCATAAACATTTCACTTCCTACATGTTGTTTCTACCCACACACATACATTCATAAAGACTGGTATGTTGTGCTACCTAAACTCCACAGAAAACTGGCCAAATGCTGTAAGAAAAGTTAGGATGTGTCAATTTATGGTAAAATCTTTTCTTTGTAGAGCTCTTCTTCAACTGTATAGAATATGGCCCTAGAAAGAAAAGTTGAGGAATAATACCCCTAGATATTACAAATTAAGGAGGTCTCGTCTTACTGGTTTTTATACATAGACCATGGTCTTCCCTTGTCCATGAGCTGTGCCTACATTCCCTGCTTCCATAAAACTAAGCATGGTGTGTTTAGATCTGTGGGGATTCTTACATAAGGGCTTGATTCCAGGTGTGTCATGAGTTGAATGTGTGTCACATTCTCTGAAGAAGCCTAATATGCAAACTGAACAAATAAAAGCCATGACTGCACTAGACACTGGCTAAAATATTCTGTCTCCCTCTGTTTGTCACAGCTTGGTTGGGTAGTTCTGAATGTACAAACAGCTTAAAGACAAACAGGCAAGGAATTTATGGAACAGTATTGCTTATGATCTCAGAATTTCTTACAGCTTTCAAACAGGGACTGTTCCTTAATTCTGCTGGGCAACGTGGAAGGAAAGATACTGGAAATAAACTGTGGACGTTTTGTAATAGCACTACAGAGAGTGGAAGGGAGGCAGCAATACCTATTGCTCTACCTACCCCAGAAAACAAGAGATGCCCATCAGTGTGAATGAGGTGCCATCTTCCTTTTTTTCCTAATGTGCTGTAAGTCACTTCCAACACAGCCCACTGACTAGCAGCAACAAATCCACTAGGAATTATTTTAAGGATGGACATTTCTGGTTTTAAAAAAATTTCTTTACTGCAGCATTTATACTAAGAAACAAATTAACTCATATCAGCATTAAATTGTAGGCTGTGGTAGTATTGTAACCCCTGCTGGAAAATCTCCATTGTGCAGTTCAGTTGCTAATCAGATCTTTAGTTTAATAAAATTGTTTCCATTTAAGGTTAATCACATTTGCAATTTGCTGCTGCCAGAGTTTCTAATTGCTGTTAGTAAGGGCTTTCAGGACACTGGGGAACTGCACATTCAGTTCTTAATCTGATCCTATTTTGTGCTCCATCATACAATGGATTGATCAAATAATTATTTTTAAATAATTCTGTGACTATTCAGCTGGAGTTCTATCCCATAGGCTATAGGGAGACAGAATGCCCTTTGAATACAGATGCAAGACCAAGAACTCTATTTAGCTGCAAAAACATTTATGAGAAGTGAATTTCAAAGCAATCGCAGCATGCTGACAATCTGTGTGCAATCATTTAAATCACTGAAGTGCCACCACAAGATGCTCAATTAAGCCCTAGTGTCTAAATGTAGAGATTGTGATTGAAAAATTGGAGAAATAACTTGGAGCTATTTCAAAATTGCAGAAATTCTGAATATGTACAAAATCATAAAAGTAAATAAATAAACACCAGTTCTGTGTAAGAAAGTCACTATGCTGGGAATAGTTTCCTCAAATTGTTGCATTTGGAACTCCCCAAAACTGCAGCACGAGTTTTCCCCTTACACAAGAACTGTGTGATGAATAGAACAAACACAGCCCTCTTCTGATAAGGGTACTTTTGAATTCAGAAGTATTTCTTACATCTTGTGCTTGAAAACGTATGACAAAAGCAGAAATCAGCCATGGAATGCTGCTAAGGGTTTGCTCAAAATACCAAACTTCTCAATACCTTTCTTGCTAAAGGGGTGATACTCTACTTAGTGAAAGTAGATGTTCAGGTTTGGATATATACCTAGTCCTGTGTCAGCAGTGAAATAATCTTCTACTTTATTTTTCCAATTCAGCCTTCAATAGTGGTTTATTACAAACACTTAACTGTAGATGACCAATGCTTTGAAACCAGTGAGAATGCTAATATTTCTAATATTACTAGGATTGCTAGCTCAGCCTATTAACTGCTGTCTTGCATACAAATTTCTGAACAAGCAGAGTTTATTTATGTTAGGGTCTTAAATTGTGCTATTAAGACACTAAATGTCCTATAACTAATTCAAAATATTTTTGGTTCCTCATAATTGCAAATGCACAACTTTCTCCCTTTCTCCAAATACTGGAATTAATTTTGCCCTCAGCTGTATCTATTCAGTTTCCATATATTATAACTGCAGTTAGAACTGCAAGGGCCTTGTTTTGCCCCACTGAAATCAATACTAAAGCAGCAGTTTAGTTCAATGACGTGCACTAAATTAGGCCTCAATCTTTGCTACCTATTGGAAAGAGAAGCTGGGAAGTGGAGTCTTGCAACTCCTGGCTGCTCTCCCTGAGGAGCTTCTGCACAACTGCTCACATCTTCAGCTTGATGCTGTAATGGGAAGAGTATTAGCAAAGAGATGGTATTAGAGACTGCCTGCCTCAGAATTCCCTCAAAATGCTTTGAAAAAACGAATGAACTTGCATCCCCTGCACTTAGCTGTTTGATGTACTTAAATATCATCCTATCCTTGCATTTGTGGAGTTGGGTTTTTTTCATTTCTTGCCATGCAAGAAGTTTTAGAAGCTTCATACTAAGTACAGGTGAAGTTGACAGAGCTTCCACTCTTTCACCTTTAATTTGGTTTTACTCTGACAAAGCACTTTCGGTACCTGTCAGGTGAAAATCCTCACACATTGAAAACCACCAAAATATGTAGAACAGAATGCTAATGCAATCTTAAAGAGATTAACAAAATCTTGTGAGCACAGACGTTACTACACTACACCAGCTGCTAGTTTCTCATGCTTCAGAAATTATTTCATTGCCACAAAACTACCCAGGATTTCTTCTCTTGAGGACAAAAGCCAAATCTACAGCTACAGCCAATATCAGACTTGCCAACACAAGATGAGCTTTGTCCTGCCTAAAGGAGGCAGCTACCTATGAGCCCCATGATCTGTGCAGTAACTGCAGAATGTTGATGCAAATATAGGAAGCAGTGACAAACTCAGGAGGCAGAAGGTTTTAAAAGTGCTGAGAGCTAACAACAGAACTTGGGTTTGAGACATTGCAATGATGTACTGCTCCAGCCATTGGGACTAGTGCCAGACAGCAAAAACAGGCAGGATAGAGAATGAAAAAATAATCAGTCTTTGGGTCAAATAGATAATTCTGCTCCTGCCTCAGGCAGTGTGTGAGTGCAGCAGAAACACACCAGCCTGGGCTCACAGGGCACCGCAGACTGCAGCTATACACACTGCCATTCACTGTTCATCTTCAACAACCAGATTTTGGCAATAGCGGTTTTAAGGCTTGTTAAGTACAGAAAATCTCTCTCTAGGAGTAGAACAAGAACATTAAAAAAGATGAGGAAAAGCAATTACACTTTAAATTAAAAACTGTTGCAATCAGTTCAGGATATTTAGGAAGACACTAAGACGATTGGTTTACCCAATCTGATGTTATTTTGTTGTTATTTTTGTTTGTTGTTATTTTTTGGCAAATGTTATTTTTTTTCTGGCTTTACATCTTTCTCCACAGAGCACTGGATTAAACAAAACCAGTGAAATATATTCTACACAGTACAAGATGGCCAAAGTGGCATTGGCTATATACAGATGCTGCATAACATGTTTGTACCAAAGGTAAACTTAGTTTTTGGTGGAAATGGATGAGAAACACACCCAGAAAATGGAAGAATATCCCTCGAGCAGCTGGGCATTTACAATGTTATATGTAATTATCCCATGACAGTGTGTGCACACTCATTTTATCTGAGGAAGATTCAAACAATCAGCAGCAGAGCTGTTATTTGTAATTATATGTTCAGTCTAGTAGTACAAAGGGTCTAATTTAGAGTCCTTCCATTTGATTTGATCAAATGCATTCCTACAAAGGTTTATTCACTGAAGCAAAGCAGTGCCAAAAAGTTAGTTATTTCCAGCTGTGAGTGTGAGGGTTATCCTCTTCAAAAGGGGAAGCATAATTCCATATCCTTAACCCATCTGTGAGATATCACTATCTGCTTTACATCAGCTGAAATAAGCTGCCACTTGGGAGCCATAAAAAACTAACAATTACTTTTTCTCTCTTGCATTAAATGAGTTGTGGTTCTTCATATTAGCTGAGGAGTAAATTTGTATCAATACCTCTATTTCAAGATGGTTCATATTTATACTTTATGAGCAATAACCTGGCTCTGATGGTTCGGATGCAAAAATGTTTCAAATCTCAAACAAGTTGATACCATAATGCACCAGCACGTCTGATATCTACTCATAATTTTTGAAAGTTTTGTCTGAAATCTGAAGTTTAAGATGGCTTTACACTGATCTTGGACAGTTAGACTGGAGATGAGGCTCTCCAAACTCAATGTGCACTCATCTGTACTCCAGGCATACAGATGTGTCCCAAAACAGCCCCCATACACTTCATCCAGTCTGTCACAGGCATTCAAAGCAGAGGCCCATCCTGGAGATCCCTTGGCAAGTTCCAAACTCCACTGGAGCAGCATTTGCACCAGAAGAACCATCACAGGTGGCATGTCCTGAGAAGTTAACTCTTTAAAAGCAATACATATGATGATGGATCTATGCACACCATTTAAGAATGAAGGCCTCACTTAAATGAAAGGATACTTTTAAAATGTTTTTAATGGAAAAAACATTGAAAATTTACCAAAAAAAGTTCTTTTGCTGAAGATACAATACAGTGGACTACATTTTTGATTTTCCTTCCACATCTCAAAAAATTAGAAACTCATAAATGAAACTTAAGCAAGCTGAGCAGGTTTTTTGTGACCTTTAGAAACAATTTGGCAAGTTGTTTTAAAGGGCTGCCCTCAGTCACGCCATAAATAGAAAGGAGCAGATGAAGATATTGTCCCTTTAGGCTCTGACTGAAAGCAAAGTGCAGGGCTGACATTACTTTCCACAGAAAGCAAACTACACAGTGGTAGTACCAAAAATATATTGCAAACTTTCTCCTTGGTTTAAAAGACTCTAGACTTCTTAGTAGCATGGCAAAAATAGAACAAATATATTGATGCTACTGCCTAATCCTCTGGTCCTAAACTTCTGACTCCTGTACAAAGCAGGGCCAGTCAAGTTCCTGGCACCTTCTGCAGACCAAACGCTTTCTTATCAAGTTCTGTGGAGCAGAAAATGCTAATCCATTCTGCTGGCTGGGATATTTTAGGCAGTGGACGAGGAGAGGGAAGAGAATAAAAATAGATGTGTTATCCAAGTCCTTGAAAGGCAAAAGTGACATACAGCAGGCTTAAAAATGTTCTGTAGATAAATTTAAGAAATTATATCTTTTTTCCTTCCACATCTATATTTTTTTGTATTTTCTTTTGGGTTTGCTGCATATTTTAAGGTTAGTCCAGCAAGCAATGCTCTTCACAGGAAAGCTAATTGTTTTACACTGGCCAAGTCCAAATTTTCCAGGTATCTTATGGAAAAATCAAACTTTTTCCTGTGTCACATGGATAACATGTCAGCAGTAGGCTCCATGTTGTTCCTTCCCCCTCCTTTCTCCACCCTTCCCTCCTCTCCATCAAGTTTAAGGGTAATGATGACTGTCTTCAGGCACAGACTGATTAATAACATTTCAGATCTGCTCTTCTGCCGTATTAATGCAGATTGTATTTACAGTTCTGACTCGACCTGAATGACCAAGAGCTGTCTCTGCAAATAAACTGTCAGATCCAGTACAGTATTTTAGAAACTTGTCATCACGAGACAGTCTTCCTTCCAAATTTATAAACTTCGATATTAAACCTAGAGATAGATCCTCTCTAAAAATACAAATGAATCGTTTTTATTTGAAAATATCTGCATCTGTTGAGACTGCAGCATTAAGGTTTAGTTTGGAACTGGTCCAGGCAAAATAAATCTTTACAACTGAAGGATAATATGACAGCAGAGGTAGATGTAAGCATTAGGAACCAAGTAGTTCTTCTTCTGTAAATTACAGAATTTTATATCTCATACAAGTTCTTTTTGTTCTGGACTTCTCAGTACATTTGTAATTAAACATTATATAGAAAAGAGAGGAAAGGGAAAAATAGTTAATCTTTGAGATATGTTGTTGAAAAAGGCAAAGTCATTACCATGTAAAAGATGGAATTAAAATAGATTCTTGACAAAAGAACTAACAGAACTACAGAACTATGTTTGAAATTGCATTTTATTTTACTATTTTATCTTTGATTTGAATCATTATATGTTTTAATTAAAAACATCTCCATTGCCCGAGTGCATGAAGATCTATTGAACACAGTATCCATATTGGTAGAGCCAATATAGCTTGACCTACCATCTGTGAGTAGGGTAGATGGAATACAACCAGAAAGCACATTAGAACAACACAGCTCAATATTTATTGGATTCCAAGTCCAATCCAGTTCCTTTCTTGCACCAAACAGTCTGAAAAACTGAAATGTAATTGGCTTAAAAACAAATTAAATGGTGCATTATAAGGCAGAATATTTTACAAATATGAATCTACTGCACTCAGGACTGAACTATTATTTTCACATATATTTGGATGACATTTTTCCTCTACTCACCCTAGGTTTTAATTCCTGTAGGTAGGATTATAATAAAAAGCTGATCAGTATAATACATTTATTCAGATCTGCTGATCATTAAGGAATAAGAGTGTATTGAAGCTTACAATAATTTAGATTATTCACATTTTTCATTATGTGATCATAAAAGGATGTTTCCTCATTATATGGATGAAATCAGCACTTGGGTTTCAAGATATTCTTAACATACACAAGGAACATCAGATACATGTTCACTGAAATTACTGTAAAGCAGTAGGAATACACCTTTGACATTTCATGCATCTGTTAGTGTTGATGGATTGATGAGACAAAACCAGTAAACCTGTACTTTGTACTTTTAATCTGAAACTTCAAAAATAAACATTCAATATATTTTAACAGTGGTTTGCACATTTCTGCACATTTCTGCAATCACATATCTGATTTCAAATCAAATTAACATACTGGTTCACCAACACCTCATGGTAACTCCAGGGAAGGGCAATACTGATGGACAACCTGATTTCAACTAAATTCATGGATGGTCACATAGAGGTTGTGTTAGGAGCAAAATCAGAACACCTGTTGTGCCTCAGTGTTGGACAAGAGCCGAGAGCGATGCCTCCAGCAGAAGGGAAGGGGGTTCCCTTGCCATTTGCCACATTTGTAAGAGAGTCAAGTTAAACCATCTTTTGGATACATCGGGGGAGGGCTTTTTGCCAGTTATCTATGAACAAGACCCATTTAGGTCACAATTTCTGGAAATATTTAATAAGAGAGTAATTTAATTGGATAATGTGCCAATGAGTACCTATCCAAACAAAGAGAAGTGACCTACTTTCACTCTTATTTCAGGCCCCAAGGAAGGATCACAATGTTCTCCAACATTATGCCAGGAGCAGCTATCTTTTCTGTTCTTGTACCACCTCACCAGCAAGGAGGCTGTGGCACGAAAACTTGGGAGGGGACTCAGTTGGGATGGCTGATCCCAATGCACCCAGGCGATCTCATGACACACACCCTCAGGAAAGCATCCTCTGAAATACAGGGGTAGTGTCAGCACCTTTGTGGGCCACACAGGCTTCCACAGTGAGCCTGCCTGGGGTTCCCTCTTCTTTGCCAGAAGCAGAGCTCACAGATGTATCCAAGATGGTCCCTGCTCATTGGCAGGAATTGGTGATGGGACAATACTATAATCCCCAAATGCTTGTGACCAGGGACTAGGAACGCCACACAGGAACATGAGTTCCTTTTGTCACATTCAGTTCTGGAAACAGAGGTACCCAAATCATTGGTCATTTTGAAATACCATTCTCCATGGACTTTTCAAAACCTGACCCCTGCTGCACATAGGGACTGGCCTGAGCAGGTTGAGCCAAGAATTTCTTAGTGGAGCACATGGAATGTAGAGCTAATGCCACAGCTTTTGTATTCTCTGTGTGTGTTTGGGGGATCCTGGCAGTGCCTTTGCACAAGCACCTTCCCCAGTTCACTGGGGCCAGCAGCCAGCATCCTGCATAACCACACACTTGGACGTGGAGTCTTCATTGCTTCACCCTGTCTGATCCCAGCATGCAGTTTCTGCAGTGTCCGTTATAATCCAAATTAAAGGAAGCAAAAACCTAATCAAAGCAGTGAACAACAGTATTTAAGAGAAACTCTCATTACCCTCCCTTAGTATAGAGGAAGTGGCCAGAGAAATCCTACACTTTTAGAAGACTCTGACAAGAAATAACACTCAGGTACTCTGAGACATAGTATATTTTTTCTAGACAAGACTTTGCCGATCATAAGTTCATACAATAAATTTCTGCCTTTCTGATGATGATGTACAGATTGCAAAGCAGCTGCTTTCCTTGGATAAATCTGCTCCCCCTGAAGACTTTGCTATATTTTTAATAAATTTGCTGTTATTTTAATAAGGACAGAAAAATCCTTCACTGTAAGATGTGTACGGAGGGAAATAAGAAAAGTCTATAAGCATTTTTGAAGGATACATTAAACAAATTAGATACATAGAACAGATTTCTGGAAAGAAAAAGTGTTTGTTTGCTTCTCTTCATTTTTCATTCTCTTTTTACCCAGAGAGCTTTGATCACGACAAACTGGATCCAGTCAGCTCAGCAGAAAGAAAAAAGTCATTAATGAATTAAAATCCTGAGGAAATTCTTCTGGCTTCAAAGAGAATATTATAGTTGTTGGCAATGAATGCTTTTGTATTGGCCATTATTTGTTTATCATTAAAAATTGCTAATTTTGATACATGTTAATCAGATTGCTTTGGATACATGGTAACGAGATCACCAGGTATTATTCAGCAGGAAATTATGAGGGCACTCCAACTCCTGCAGTGGACTGGCTGTAACCAGCCACTGAGAAGAAAGGTCAAACTTACAGTGACTTACCTCCTGGGGAAAAAAAGGTAATGGAAAGGGAGATGAAATGCTGGTAAACAAGTTTTCCTCAATACTCCCCACCACCACAAGTGCTTGGACATTCAAGCCCAGATGATGCCTTTATTCCCTTCAGCAAGCACTGCTACAGCCCCAGAGGAAGCTGCATAATATTTTATGTGTATAACTCAAAAAATGAAATGGATTAATGAGGTTTAGAAGAATGTGTAGATTTTTTCCCCTCACAACTCAGTCCTTCTTCTGGACTGACTTCTGCCATTGATTTTTTTTCTGTGCAATCAATTTAATTTTAAATTGCTTCTAGCAGTTATTTTGTTGCTACAGGAGCTTCCACAGTTTCTCTAAGCTATACTGATGTGCAGTTATCTCACTATTCAGCTCCTCCTGATAAACCCATGACACTGAAATCACCTTGCTCCAAATGTTTTCATTTCTCCCACTTTCTTTTCCTGGTCCCTTGTAAGCCGCACTATGAAAACATCTCATGCACAGTGGTCTTAATACATTCTGGACTTACTGTACTTTATTTACTGAATTTTTCTCTACTTTTGTTTTTCCCTACTATATTAGGGGTATAATTAAAACTGTTGTTTCAGTCTCTTTATGCTACTGACTTCCTTCAACAACACTTTTTACTCTGGTATTTTTTAAATTATTCCATCAAAACCTGCTTGATTCTCCTACCTTCATTGTCCAAAACCTTTCCTAATCTACCCCTACCTTATTTTCAGGTCATACTCTCAATTTATGTGCTCCTCGAGCTGATTGCTGTTTGTTCATATTCAGCTGTTAGCAAGCTCCACTGTTCACCTCTGCAGCCTGCTGTTTCCTTCCTTATGTTTATCACGAATAGAAAGGATTCTTACAAAATTCTGCAGTGGAATATTGTCAAACATTTACTTAAAATTCCACAATGTGGATTTAAAAAACAGCCAGTCTATACAGTTGCTGCTGTTGCGCCCACATCACTGCCTATTGTGCTGATCTTTCTTTTCTCATCATCCTCTGTTGCCACCTGCCTTCAAGAAGAAGTTGGGGGCAGCTGTGAGTTTACAGCACGTAAGATTCATGTGTGGACCTTCTGAAGCCACCAGAAACACAGCAAATAACACTATTTAGCAGGACAGAATAACCCTGCTATTCTCTTTTGGTACAGAAGAAGTTAATATTAGATTAACAAGTCCTGCTTTTGAACAGAATCTCAAACCAGCTTCTCCTTCTGCCTTTCCACCTGAGTTCAGAGACAGCTGATGGTTTGAACTCTTGTTCAAACCTGCAAATTATGCACATAAATGTGTATTTCACTTCCAAAGAGGGAGCCAAATCAGTTAAATGCTCACTAATAACTGCAGGGTTATTGAGAACATTAGTGATGTGTACTTACTGGGGCCTTCTACAGAGGCATGCAAAGAAGGAGTAATAAGCAGCAATATTTACCTACAACATGTGCCACATTGAACTGCTAGTATGTCAACCTTGACTAATTTCCTGTCAAAGAAAAAGAAAGCACAACTCTCACTTCCTCCCTTGAAGTTATCAGCACACTATTAACTTGAGAATGTTTAAAAATCAGCAATCAAATGGTTAGTTTGGGACAAAACAAGGAAACATCTGTCAAAATAATAACTGCAATACTCACTCTTTGAAATGAATTAGCAGACTTCTGGAAACCTATCAAGTCCATTATTCCCTGCTGTTTTGCATTCTTCTAAAGGATCATGGTAAGTAAGATTAATAAAAACTTAAGGGTTTGCAGTGGATATATTAACTGTAGATAGGTTGCTTGCTTGCACAGCTTATGGAGCTCTGACATGCCACCAAGGTTAAACACCCTATGCAACTGTGAGAGTGGCTGAAGAAACCAGATGTACAAGAATTAACAGTCACAGTTAAGTTGCAGCAAGAAAAATTTATGTTAAATCATTAAAAAGAATTCTTCACAGTGAGAGGGAAACACTGGAACATATTGAAACTGAGGCTGTGCAATCTCCAGCCTGGAAGATACTCAAGACTTGAGTGGACAAGGCCTTGAGCAATCTTCTCTAATCTTGAAATTTGCCCTGCTTTCAGAGGTGGGTTGGACTAGAGACCTTCTGAGCTATCTCACAGTGTGAATGATTGCCACTGTATGCCTGTTATTGAGTGAAGGAACCGCCTCCTCTGTTTGATTTATGATACCGTTTTATATTCTCCAGACTGAAATTTGTCTTTGTAATCACTTATTGTCTATTCCCTCAGCTCGTGCCAAACTGCAGACTACAGACCTATCTTCCTTCTCAGCAGTTCTATTGCGTCTTAGAAGTTTCCCATTTGCACATGTTTACAAGCATGGTTTTTAACCTACTATGCCATATATCTTGATTTCTACCATTTATACAAGTGAAGAGAAGCTGAATTAATTGTACTGGAATAACACAGTTAAGGGATCCCAAGGAAGGTGACTGTATATTGACAGTCCTAGGGGCTATCCATACACTAAACAAGCAGACTAGTATTACAAACCCTGCATTGTATGAGGACTCAACTGTCTCTGGTGAGACCAGCCTCAGGTATATAATTTAGTCTCTTCGTCTATTTAGTCTATATATTCTTCACTGACATTATTGACAAGTATGGGAATTAATGCCCACTGTGATGCAGTACCTCTTCTCTAATTATAATTTAGTTCCCTTCAATATCCTCCTAAATGGGGGAATCTCATCCTTCACAGTAACAGGATGCTGTGTGGGCAGCCAGTTCTGCAGATGCTGAGGCCCCTGGCTAGAAGGCACTAATTTGCTGTGTTCATTTGATTTTAACTTGAAGTCAAGCAGGAAGATGTGGAAGGCTAGCCCATCAGAAGGGTTTGGGCAAAGGGAAAGCAGGAATTAGAAGAAAGAATGAGAAAAGCACAAAAAAGTGAACACTACACAGCTTTATCCCAACTATTTCCTTTTGGACACACATTCCATTTTTCAACTGCACACTGAAGAAGCAGGAGCTGAAATTCCCCATTCTTGACCATCTGTATAAAGTGCTGTCACATTATTCAGAATTGCATCACAAAACACAAACCCACAAAGATTTCAGCTCCTAAGGCCCTCCCTAGGCTGGCACCCCAGCACACTGCTGCTGGTGGAAAGCTCCCAGAGGGGAGCTAGAAATGCACTAGAAATATGCTCCATGTGTGATAGGATGTTTAACCCTCACTAGAAATAGTGGGCAGGTTCCAAGCTCACACTGGCCAAAAAGGAAGAACGGATGTCATCATCCTGGCTAATAAGCAGAGTCACTGTCTGTTAAATTTAACAATGAAGAGCTTTGGTTTTCTCTTTTAAAAATGGTTAGCTTTACTTCCTGTGCTAGCAAGTACTCATTTTCCTTAACATTTAGAACTTTTTTTAAGAAAAGGAAGAAAGGTTTCAGCCTTAACAATTTATTAAAACATATAAAGGATGGAAATGCTTCACATTGAACAATCCTTCCATTGATTGTCAGCCTAGACATTTGAAAGTCTTGCAGGTTACATTACCATGGTGAGTTTTGGCATAGTTAATTTTTTTGCAAATAGGATCTGACAGCCATCAAAACCACCAGGATGTCTGCATCACCAGTAAAGGACTGAAAAAACCAGCTCTGTTTATTGTGGAGATATTCTAGGGTATCATACAGTGCTGCCACAATGTATCTGCATTGCCCCTTGGCTGGTTGAATTGCACAGCCATTCACTGAATTATCATCCTTCAATTGCCATATCCCACTTCAGAGCCTTGGGAGGAATTTAATCACTGTCTCTTCCCACTGAGGGCTCAACATCAATGAAAATGCAAAAGCAAATACTAAAGAATAAAAGGTCAAGTCAGCTAAAGCTGACTCACAGACACAGGAAAGAGAATGCTAATCCTTGCTTAGGAATTGTCAGTGTATCTCCCTTTCTGCCAGCAGCAATATTTTAGGCCCTTCTTCAAAAAGGGTGCCTGGAGTATGAAAATCCTCCTGCTATTCTGAATGTCTTTGACATGAACTGAATGCCTGTTTGAGCAGTTTCTCACAAGCACAGAATCAGACACTGCACTGCAATTACAGGCACATGAGATTGTCTGGCTCACTGCACACTGTTGATCCAACACAGAACAGACACCCTAAAGGTTTCTGGAAACATCATGAGACAACTACTATTTTTAACCTAGTTACATCCACTACTCTATGTAGCTACCAGTGCAGCTAGTAAGAGTAAAATATTAAGATCTTAGTATTTCCTCAAAATAAACAGCCTATTTAAATCTAATTATAATTTGGAATTATTAAGCTATACAATCAGCTTCTGTACAACTTTGGGATAAAAACTGGTATCCGTTTGATTAGTGCCAAAATGCAGACATCAATGGTTAGGGCTGCCATGCCAACCTCAAAGAGCACTAGCTGTAGATATACACAAGAATAAGTTGGTGGATGCCTTTAGAGAAGCTGGCAGATTGCAGTTTTTCTGTTCTTGCATGAATTCCTTCACTTGATAGATAATAGAACTGTTATTTTAATTTAGGAAGCAGCAGCTTAATTGCTGAATTGAATGCTATGTAGTCTTTTCCTAGTGCCCATTTAGGTAAGCAGCTGTCCAGGGCAGCCGTGGGTCATTGCAGGCGGTGTAGGGTTAAGAGACTGAGCAGAACTGAGTATAGAACAGCCAAGAGAAAATCAAGTAAATCCAGTTACTCAACTTCTAACATTTAAAACGAAAATACCAGGATTGTGTTACTGTGGCAATACTTAAACTCCTCATTATTTTCAGAGAACTTTAAGTTCAGTTCCTTGCAGTCAGGTCATTCCAGTAACATTTATCTCAGCATTTCTATTCTAATAGCCTCCTATTTTAGAGGTTTTATAACTCACCTACCTATAAAAATATACTTCGGACTCACAAAGTACCGTCTCCTTTTCCTGGTATTACTTATGAATATAGCACAAATTTTATTTTAACTCAATTCCATATTCGTTCACAGGTGAGTAATAAAAGCAGAAGTCTTTAAGATGGTATTGAAACAGTATTGGTTGTATGGAGAGTCAAAAACAAGACATGGAAAAGAGGAATGAAAAAGAGAGTAACACCAAATAGGATGGAACAGATAAAAAATAATGGAAAGGAAAAATCTAGCAAATGAAATGTTGTTCTCTACAATTTCAAAAGTGTTTTCTTTCCCAACCATTAGGCAGTCTGCCCAATATCCCCGTGCAAGAGATCATTATTCCCCAAGGCAGGAGAGAGAGGACTTTCAGTGTGTTAGAACAGTGTGAGACATCCAGCACTGTACAGGTAACACGCTTGGTTCCCAGCCCTTGCCACGCATTCAGTGCAGAGGGCACAGAGCTCAGGGCACAGAGCAAGGGAAGAAGGCTTTCCAGAGAGAGCCAGCACTGCAGGGCAACGAGCCTTCAAACTTCAGCTTTCTGTCTAGCAAAGACTTAAACCCACTGACAGTCTGTTACATTCACAGGTCACTCAGGATGCCCTAAAATGCCCTGTTCTGCTGCTTTCAGCTGAAAAGACATTCAATCTAAACC
This sequence comes from Daphoenositta chrysoptera, assembly GCA_013397915.1. NCBI lineage: Eukaryota > Metazoa > Chordata > Aves > Passeriformes > Daphoenositta > Daphoenositta chrysoptera. The sequence goes on along the minus strand of VZRO01007986.1, from coordinate 680,653 downwards.
AAGACCAAATGCTACAAATTTTCTGAAATCTGTCCTTTTGTAATGCAGATATCAAATAGTGAGAAAAAATAATTTTGCTTGTCATCACATGGAAGATAGTGTCTCTGCATTGTTCCACTACCTAGGTTATTTTAAAATAAGGTGCTTTCTTCTTTGGCTTGTCAAGATGAAGAGGTTGCAGAACTGTCTGAAGTGGCCTTGTGGCATTTCCTGGGCTGGTACAGACCCTTTAAAACAGTTTTGCTTCTCTTTGGTCCTCACACCTTCAATCAGATGCACATTTCAGGGAAAAGGGAAAGCACTTCCACACTGTTCAGTGCAGAGAGGATAAATAAAAGAGGCACTCTGGAAAGCATTTTGAAAACTGACAGTTCAAAGAGTGTCAGGACGTTCAAAGCTGCAGAGTCATAAATTAATCATTTTTCATCCAGCACATAAGTGCTATATTTTTACTGTCTTTCTTCGTTTGATGTCAGCAGTCTACCATATCTGTGAGGCACAGCAGCACACAAGTTCATTCCCCATGATAGTAATCTGACACTATTCACTTTGAATCCTTTTGCATATTTTAGAAATATACAAATTTCACAGTTTCTTTGTGTTTCTGTTTTGTTTAAACAACTGTGGTGAAAAGAAAATAGTAAGTTGCATTTCCCTCCTCTCCACAAAATACAAATCTTGATTTTTACTTTTTTTCCTGCATTTGTTGGGGTTTCCTTTCCTGATTGTACAAGCATTCAGACCTGTCATGCTGTAGGAATCAAGGCATGGATTTCCTATGGAGCCAATTACTTTCCATAAATTTAATCTTCTCTCTCACTCTTTTTAGTAATATATGAGAGAGTTCAGTGTTATTTTTGTGTTCTATGTTAGAGAAGAAAAATAATTTGCTTTCAAGATGTAAAAAGGGGCAATGGCTGGGACAATTGTATGTGTATTCTTCTACTTGAGGCCAAACAACTGGAATCTTGTGTCTGATGTCATGCAGAACAGGGATGTGTTCTGGTTTAGAGTTATATTGCAGTGGGGTGGATTTCTAGAAGATTTGAGCACACAGAAATCTCAGTGGCTGCCTGGGGAGCTAAGAGAGCTCAGCAGCTCCAAAAATGAAGAGATTTGGGGTCTATAGAATTATACAGACAAGCCATTTCATTCCTATAAATGTGTGCAGTAATACTGAGGGTTCTACACTATCGCCTGAATCTGAGTCTTGAGTTAGTAAATCCATCTTTGAAGTCTATGTTAGAGTGTTGTGGGGTTGTTTTTTGGGGTTTTTTTGAAACCCAGCTGGCATGTGATTTATCTAATAGAAGCACTAGAAAATAGTGTTTATCTATTCATTAATAATATGCATACAAAGAATTATTTATGCAATTGGCAAGTCTAATTCATAACTGTGGAAAAGTCTGACTTCCTTCCCACGTAATTCTAATTCACTCTTCATACATCTGACAACCATGGCATCAGTCTCATTCTAAACAAAAATAAATGCATTTCTCATTATTTAAGTTACTGCTTTTGACCTTTCAATGTTTAATCACATATAGAAGTCATTAGCTGAATTTGCTTAACCTAGCAAAGCAAAAGTCTGAATAAACTAACACATGGTATATAAATACAAAGAGATTCATTATGCATTTAAACACTTTCTGTAGCAAGTAATATCATGGAGCTACAGTCCCATTTCCCAGAAAAATCAGTTTAGAGATCCTGTAGTAGGATCTTGTCTTTCTAGTCTAGAGAGATTAACAATTCATTAGAACATGATAGTTTGATTAACATTTTCGTAAGCTCTTGTTGAAAAGCCAGGTTGTCAACTAGCCAAAACTGCTGTAAGTTTAGCATATTTTTTAAAAAGTGGGGGAGAAAGAGTTATGGTAATTTGTGTCTTCAAGAGATGTTAATGTGCCCCCATAAATTGTGCTGCTGCAACCTATTTTTAGGTAGAAATTTAAGACCTAGAACATTCAATAAAGCTGAAAGACTGTGAATCCTTTATATATATATTTATATATATATATGATGCCTGCCTGTAGAGAGGTCAGCAGGAATCAACCCAGAACCTTTAACATGGATATTGGAGGCTTCTCCCACTACAGTCAAAACAAAGTGCCTTCTGTTACACTCCCTCCAGCCAGAGGAGACTCAGAAAGTACCTGAAGGGTCATAAAGTGTGCACATATCCTGTAGCTTAATTCTACCTAATGATTATGGCCAGGGGCTTGTCACTGTTGAAGGCATGACTTGGTTTGTTTTGAAAACAGATTTCCACAGATCACACACACCTGATAAGTGGGGGAACTCTCCCACTTCCCAGATCATGGTAGTGGTGGATCCCAAAGGGAACTTTAGTCACAGCACTCAGTCCTGTGTATGATATGTTCTCCTCTCACACCTCTTGGTCCTGCATGTGTCCCCACGCCGGACTCTGGTGATGCAGACATGGCTGGAAATAGCTGAGTTATTTCAAGTTCTTGCAGCAGCAAATCACTACAGCCTTTCACAGAGAAGCTTGGACACCTTTAACACTTGTCTCAAGGTAGAGGCAAGCTCGCTGTTACAGGACGTGGCAGTTGGAAATTTCTGTTAAGTTATTTTATGTAAAAAATCCAGTTATCATCTGTATTTGCAGGGGTCACATCATGCACAGTCTTTCATGCTGTGAGGAGAAATGAGCATTTGAAGAGTTTTGAAGATTTCTGCCAGCGTTGCTTTGCAAAGTTGTGATTCCAGCCATTGGTACAGTTCATGTGACTCCTTTAGCTCACAAAAGAACCGTTCATAAAGAACACATCAACAGCAGAAAATAGGGGTGTTGTATAAGGTATTTTCCAGAAGAGATGGGTCTTTGTGAGGGAACACCAATTGAAAAGCCTAACAAAATTTCCCATTTATAATAATAAGGTTGCTGATGCAATTTTAAAGCTGTGCCCTAAGCTGATTCAGCAATAACCAAAAAAGCTGAGCCAAGATGGATTTAATGTGCCAAGTTCTTGATCTCTAATTCTGCTGTTAAGTGTATCTAGTAATTTGGTGTCCTAATTACAGCTCTTTCTTTTTTTTTTGTAGGCACTTCTCTGTGTACTGGAAGGGAGAGGTGAAGCAAACACTGGGAGGAGAGGCAAATGTAGAATCTACAAAGAGTGAAAATGGCTTAGGTGCATTGGCATGACAAAGTCCCTTTAGAACTTGGAAATTTAAGAGGGAAAAAAACCCTATTTAGAACACAAACATGTTTAGTCTGCCCTGAAAAGAGTGCAACAGAGTAGGAGCAAGCTTTCTCCTACAAAAGAGTTTAATTTTCACCAGAAAAAAGCTAATTGAAACATTTGATAAATGTGTATAAAGTTTCTGTGTACACCAGGCTAGGATGGCTGGCTGCAGAGTCTGAAGTTGACTCTTCCATGCTGCTAAGGAATCTCTGTTGTACCTTTACTTAAATAAAGCTCCAAGGTCTCAGTTGGCAGTGGGAATTTCGAGAGCCCTGCACTTGCCATGTGAAGAAGCACTGTGTCACAGCATCTCTACCTGAACAAAACTGGGCTACAGCAGTGACCTAGACAGTGCAAAACTGTGAGTAAAAAACCCACTGCTGCTCAGTCAAATAAGCTTTGAATTCTTTCTACTGTTCACAGGGCCATCATCACCTTAGCCTCATAATCAGAGCCATGCTTTTGGTTAAGGAAAGGAAAAAGGACGGGGAAAAAAGAAAGAAAGAAAAAACAGGTATATACAAGGTAGTTTTAAATGTGATTTTCACTGGAATACCCTCTCATGACTTCCACTCATGGATTTTCCTTTTCAGTACAGTAAATTAGCTAACATATGAGTGTGGGCCACGGCTTCTGTCACTGGCTGCTGCTATGTAGACAGTGACAGGTGGTGGTGTTTATTTTTATTAGGCTATGTATTATGTAATCAGAATACAAATGTAGATTTGGGTCTGCTTTAGTGAAAGGATAGGTCTGAAGGAAAGTAGAAGAAAAACTTCAAATCTCTAAAACTGCATACATGGCCAACAGTAATCCAATTCAATAGGAAAGGGGATTCTACCAGAACACGTGAAAAGCTTTCACAATCTTGCTGTTAATCTTCAGAAAATGTGAAAATCCCTGGTTTATTTTAAAACAGTACAAGCAAGGATTCCACTTTTATGACCCATCTGCCACACACAAAATTTCATGCAAGGAAAGAAGTCAACTTATTTGAGGGAACACAGACAGCCTACACTGGAACAAAAGTGTTTCTGCCAGGAACAGACAGGTCTGCAGAGATGGGAACTAAAGTAAAGAAAAGGAACTCTGGCTACACACTGACACTCCAGCAAACAGAAGTAACCATTACTACATAAAATAGAAATATGAGATCCAAATAATCACACTGGTCACATCCCTATCCAGATATCTGATAACAAATAAGCTCCAAGAGAAGCCACACACCATATAAAGCTAAACTGCACCATAGTAATACCTTTCATGTTTGAATACCTACACATTTTCTTGATTTTTCTGTTAAAAAAATGTGTACCTAAATCCAGAAGACTATTCCCAGAATCACTTCATGTCTAATAACCCATATCCCACCTGAAGCTACAGTCTTTCCATACAGTGCTTCAACAACAAGTAAAATGGAGAGGAGCTATCATGTTTGGGATAATCTTCACAAGTTTCTGGGGTGATACTGGCACTGCCTCCCAGGGTTCTGTATTCTCCTTTCGCTTTTTAAACATTTTTCTTGCCCATCAGATTGCCTGCTCTCTGTTTTTCTTGCTAATATTCTTACCATAGAGTCCTTGACTCTTCAGAAGACTAAAGGAATTAAGGGAATTGCCATGTTCATAAGTGACTGCTCTCCCAGCAGCAGCATTCACTGTAAGTCCTGTTACTCAGTTTGCAATATCCCACAAGCCCCAATACAGCACGTTGTCCTTGCCAGCACTCAGCCAGTGCCATGGCCAGCAGCCAAAACGGGAACAGCTACAGTGTCTAACTCTGGAGAGTCAAGGCTGTCCAGAATATCCATCATCAGTGCAGCTGCAGTAATGAGTAACAGCAGAGAAGCTTCACAGGAAAGTCTAGTAGATATGAGACTCTTCAAAAAATAAAGAGGTCTCTAAAATGGAGTATTCAGGTATTCAGAGGGGGTGTAAGAGCATCTGTCGAATAGATAGGAAAAAGAAGAATGTCTTCATTGTATTTAAAGGATTATATATTTTTCCATGTAGCACAGTGAATCTGATTTCTTACAACAATTAATACAAGCTTCAAAGAATATACACTTCCAGTTTTGGAATTTTGAAATGCAGTGGAAGAAAAAAATCCAAATATTTGCTACAAAAGTTGCCTTGCAGGGAATAATTGCTGACTGAAGACCTCACCATAAGGAATACCATATAGGTTTTCTTTCACAGAAAAATGCTATGCACTCCCCCTGGGGAATCTCCAGAGCACTTTGTACTGTAAGAAAGATATCTTGTCATTAATGACTAATGACTGGTGGGTAGTCCTGCAGCAGAGTCCCTTTATCTGACAGGGCTGCACACATGGATGACTTGCAGCACGATTACCCTACTGTGGTTGCTAGGTGGCAAATGTAGTGCCTACAAAACATCTGATGCTGACAGCTACTGTAAACTGTTTCATAGGAACAGCTTTACCACTGCACCAATTCTGCAATAAAGGATTTTCTAAACTAGAGCTATTCCAAACAAAAGCACCACAAAAATCACATTTATACTGAACTTTTAACATACACAACTGAACCCACATTTCTCAAGAAAAACGATTTATAAAAACAGAATATTCTAAAAGCTGAGTCAACAAAAGAGCTAGGTCACTAGAGGAAAGGCTGTTCTGATCCTTCCACAGTTTACAGTCACTCATAACTCTGCCCTCCCTGGAGGAAGTTGGCACTGCTCAAATGAGCGTCGTAGCTGATGAAACAAGGATGTAAGATTTTACTTGCAAAATAGTCAAGCACCAATGCCAATTCTTGTGCACTGCTCACCATGCACAGTTAACAGCTTTAATTTCTGAGTCTTCAAACTCCCCTTTCCCTATATGTTGGTAGCTGTAGTACTCACTCTAGATTCACACCCTGAACTCTGTGGTCCTTGCAGCTTTGTGGCCTTCTTCAGGAGATGTGATCCTCACATAGTGACCAGTGCATCCTCTACCACTGCAAACTTCCATTTCATACCCTCTTCATCTCTGCTACCCCTGTCTAAACAGGTCACGGAATGCTACCAGCAGTTAAAATGTAGCAAAAAGCACTGACATTTAGGATTTGACACAGCATAATGCAGCTACAGTAGCAGAATCAGCCCAAGTTATGTCCAGCTGCAGATTTTCAGGGGGAGAGCACACCTAATCCTAATAACGAGAAAAAAAATCTTTACTTGACACTTGAAACAATGGAACTAAATGGAAGAGGGGAAAGTTACGGATAGATTAAGTTGCAGGAATCTGAAGGAGAGTGAAGGCCTTTGAACAAACAGCATTAGAGCAGCCTATGGCTCAGCTTGTAGTATAGTGAGTAATTGCTGGTATTCAGGAAATTAATCTGAAGATCTTAATTGCAACTCAAACAATTACTCATAATCAGATGACTGTAATAGTCTTCCCTGCTAGTAGATAAAATAGCTCCTTCATGTATTAAAAATTGCCTATGTTAAACGTTCTGATTGCTGTGGTGCAATATTCCTATCCTGGGTTTCATAGGTTGTGTTTACTCCCAGAGGAGTAAACAACAACATCCAAGCAAAATTTACCAGGAAACTTGCAGAAAAAAAATGATGACCAAAGTTATCAAGAGACTAGATGAAGCTGTCTGAATTGATTTGTCCGTTTGGGTTTAGGTTGATTTCCATCTTCCCTTTTTTATCACTCAAACCCCCATTTTGTCTCTAAACCACCTCTAGCTTCTCTCCTAACACCAGGCAGTTAGTCCTTAAGTGAAGTAGCAAATGTTTCATTAGATTTCTATTCTGGGTAGGTATCAGCCATGTAGTGTTCTCTGGTTTCCATAAGAGCTGACACTTCCAGTTTGAGCTGTTTACTTTGATTTGTTTTCAAAAGTGCCCCTAAAATTCAAAGCTAAGTCAGGCAAATTGGCACAAATGTAGAGATAACAAGGGATTACTTTTTCTCTTTGCTACAGTAGGGAAGGTTCAAACTGGGCTTCATCTGGAGAGATTTTTCACTGCAATGCAATCTGTCACAGTAAATACAATGCACTGGGGGACACTTTGATTTGTGTCACTGCTCTTACACTGTTTCAGGAAGCACTTGCAGTGAAAAGCAGAACTATGGTGATAAAGTCTAATAAGACTGTCAAGAAGTTACTAAACATTTGACTACTCAGTCTCAAAACAATCCTACTCTAATCTGAATGTCTACTTCTATGTGAATGTAGCTCAAGTACACTGTGAAGCATATGGACCAAATTCTACTCTGTATGCTGAAAAGGTAAAAAAAAGTGTTGTAAACACACAAATTTGCAATCTAAACAGATTTTACTTGGGTTTCCCCAGCTAACACATGCAATACATGTCTTGAAGACCAGACAGGAAATATGGCTCAAGTAGGGGAAGCAGTAAACAAGGACAGGGCTAAAAATCTGGTAGATGTTCAAAGCCACTTTCTGCTTTTTTGATCAAATGCTGTTAAAATGGTAAACTTGAGAAAGAAAGCCTCAGTTCCAGTGTACAGGATGGAGCACTTACTCTTCCATACCTCCAAATCAGCCAAGGTCTAACAAGATCCATACACAAACACTAAAGACTTCTTTACAATTTGATTTTTTAATACCTGGAAGAAAGAAGTTACTTAATAAAATTTAAGGGCCCATAGTTTAGAGGCTGTGAAGTCTCAGAGACAAATATCTCCTCAGCACTGGTCTCCCTGTACTGCCCCCCACCTTCTGGATTCACTTATAAATGTGAATCCATTGTTCCTTTTCTCCTTCTTGATTTAATTTATAAAAATAGAAGAAAATTTGGAGCCTTCCTTATAATATGTAAGTGAAAAGATGAAAAAGTGTGACTGCAGCTTGAGTTTGTTGTTTGCTTGTTTTTTAAAAGCAGGTATACAGGTAGATTGGGGGGGCGGGGAGTTGTTTGTTTGTTGGTTTGGGATTTTGTTTGTTTTGTTTTGTGGGTTTGTTTGTTTGCTTAGCTTTTTAAAAGACATTCTGGTATTACTTTAAAAATTTTCCTTGTCAAGCTTATGGTGTCTGGAGAACTGGAAGAGGTGTAACCTCAGAAATAAATCAATAAATGAAAATGACGCAGAGAGAATGAAAATGGAAGAGATTTACAGCCAAACTACTTTGGCTATGTTAATACTGTAATTACTTGAATTGAACAGATGAATACTTTTTTAAACCTATACACATGCTTCTCTTCTGGAAGGGGTGGGATAGAGAGAACATAACAAGGAAGTCCTTCCAGAAGATTCCCTTGGAAATACCTACCGTAAAAAACAGGAACAGAAAGTCTGAAATTCACAAATACTGTGAGTGTCTGCAAGCTTTAAAGTGAAAAGATTTAAAGATTAAGTTAGTCCCAAAGGACTAAGAAGCAAAACCAGAATAAAATGCTTTTTGATTTCTTCAGGGGGGTAAAAGGGGGTGTGGGGAGGTGTGGTCACATTCACTGATTTTACAAGCCTGATAAACCCAGCATGATGTTAATATTACCTGGTAAAACAAGAGTAATGTGGTTTTTCTTTGCGTATTTCCATACTATCCTACAGTAGTTCATGTGACCAACTCTTCCAGAAAGTAGCTTAATTACCCCATTTTTCATTAAATGTTTCTTCCAAAAAAAAAA
>VZRO01007986.1:629796-665826 GCA_013397915.1 Daphoenositta chrysoptera | reverse complement strand
TGGAGAGGCTCGTCCGTGCCCGCCCAATGCGAGGAGTTCGGTACGTGCTGCAAGGGTATGTCCAAACCGACCTTTATTATGACAGTCCGGGAGTTTTCGGTAACGCAAGTTGTTTAAACTGAATCTTGTTCCTTCCTCCGAGTATCTGCAGTGTACCGTGCCGTCTCGTGCTCTTCCTTTTCCTGACACAAATGCAGGTGTAGGCATTACATTTGTCAGTAGATGTTGCTTTTGAATAACCCTAAAGAACTTGAAACTACTTGTGAGACTCTTGCCTTGATTAGCAGGTAGGTGAAACAGTAAGGAATCTTTCCCTGACAGCTTGTGCCAGAAGCCAGTAGTTAAACACGATTATGTAATTGGAAAGCCAAAAGTGAAAGGCACTCAGGATGCAGAGCATCTGGAGACCAATGTTATCCCTCTCCACAGGGGAAGAGCGAGAAGAAAGACTTGCCAGACAAGATCCAAAACCAGTGTGACCTTTGCCTTTTCAATAAGGGGACTCAGAAACTCTGTGTAGAGGACTCCTAGCCAGAGCTGCTTGGTGCAGGTATGTGACTGACTCCTGGAGTACTTGCTGTCTGAAGATTGAGCTGTGTGTAAAAACTGACTATCAGAAACATCTGATAGTCATCTGCTGTGTAGCTGCTGTTAGACAAAACCATTAAAAAACCCCACAAAACTACACATTTGGAGAGCTACCTTGAATTTAAATAGAAAAACTTGTTTTTATCAGCAAACTTAATATTGGCATCTCAGCAATTTTTCTAATAGATCAAGAATTAAGCTATGCCAGGGGATATATACAACATGTTACTTCTGGTAATGGAATGTCAGAAGTGACTTATCATGTCAGGAAAGACTTTTCATTAGAGCTCCATGTGGATGTGACACTGAGAGATAAAAATCTGGAGTCTGACAGATGTTTTGCAAGCCATGCAATTGCCTCTGAAGCAAACATGGTCTTAACACTACAAGCCTGTTTCCAGTTTTGCATTAACTGGCTGACTTGCCTGACAGGCAGTTACAGCATAAACCTCCTCCACTTGCTGCGCTGCTGAGAAAGTCTGTCTGCTCTTGAAACTGTCGTCATGTCTGGAAAACATCTTAGACTGCTACTCTCTCATCTCTCCATCTTGCTGTCTTCTGTAAACTACCAATTCTCTGTGGCTTAGCTTGGTGCAAAGCTTTAAAAGTGAGTCTTGATTAAGTCTTCAGGTACAACTACACCTCACTGGGAGCTAACAGCTGTTCCAGCCAATGCTGTTAGATATTGGCTTTTGTTCTAGAGTTTCTAACAGTTGCTTTCTGAATGCTAAGTTCTTGGAATACTGTCCACAGCTAATTAGCCACAAAAAGGCCCTGTTCTTTTATTCCTCATCAAAACTATAATAAGGGTTGGGAAAAGATGATTTGCATTGAAGTCTTCTACTAAACAGCTTGGTGCTTCTAAAATAGCCTCTGGCCAAGCCCCAGCTTGTGCAAGGTAACTTGGCATTATCAGAAAGAGGTGGTATTAACTGGAGTTAATGAGTAACAGTGATGCCACTTCTTTTATCTGCAAGTGGTGAAGCCTGAGCACTCCTGTATTGTAAAGGCCTTGCTTTCTGTGGCTGGATAGTGTGGGTGCTGTACACACTTTTGTGCCAGTGGTAAATGCACAGCACTGATCTTCCCAGTGGCTTCTCCCTTTGTCTTCCATTGGCAAGAAGGATGCAATTGTGATGAGTATGTAGCATTCCTCAAAAGGGATTGTACGAGCAGAAATAGAAGAAAGCATTTTTCACAATTAGAAGCATGTTGATAAAAAGCTGTTGTTGGAGGCTTTTTAACTAAACAGCTTTTACTGATTTTTTTTTTTTTTTTTTAATTTTTAAGTTGAAGGTCCCTCTGGTAGTTTTATTCTCATTTCCTTTACTGTACTCCATTTAACTTACTTTAAGTGGAATACTATAATACAGTAGCTCCCATCTCTTCCCTTCCCTGCCACTTCCCTAAAAAAAAGCCCAAAGACCCAATACTTGAACCTTGAACATAACTGCTTGATGGGAACTTCAGTATATTTGGGTGAACTATAGTAGATTTGCTTTTGAAGCCTCTTCCTATAGCTTTGGCTTGAATGGTAGCAGTGAAATATGCCTGCAGGCATTAACAACAGTGAACTTAGCAGCATAATGCCTGTAATAATGAAAAACTTGGTTGAGAAACTAATTCCAGTCTTGCACTGCATTTGTTCCCTAGCAGCCTTCTGCAGTTTAAACTGCCTGTTTGTCCTCTAGTTACAGCTTCTGAATTGGATAATAAAACTTCACAAATGAATTTCTGAGTAGAAGCTGGTATTAGGCAAAAAAGAAAAAAAGCAAATTACTTATGGAAAAATGGTTTCTAGCTGATGTTTTCACTGCTTGATTGGTGTAAAAACTGAAATAAGCTATTTGCAGTTCATACCAGTGATCTGACTAATCTTGCTAATGAGTAAGTATGCTTAGATGTTTGGCTTGATAGCAAGTGTGGTGAGAAGGGACATAACTTTACAAGTGCCACCAAATATATATGGATTGTGCTGGCAATCCCTTTGAGGATCAGGAATTTACAGCCTCTAATATCTTACAGTAAAAGCGATAAACAAAGGCACTGCTGTGCCTGGTATGCTCATGGGGGTTTTTTAGCTCAGGTAGGCTGTAAGGGGAAAGTGAGTCTGTACTAGTTGTAGCCTTTAGATCAATTTAAGGGGCTCTACAGAATGCAGTATTTCACCTGTTGAGAAGGGGAATACAGAGACAGCTTAATCTGGATTTCAATCAGTTGCTGGTGGAAAGAATAGCAAGGCTGGAGTTGTGTGTCCAGAAAACAACACAGAATCCCAAGGCCTCTCTGGAAGTTCTTACCAATACAGTTACAACATGCAAACGTCCTGTGCTAAGGGTAGAACTAAGGCTGCAGGCAAGCTTTAGCTCTAGGTGCACAGTGACCTAAAGCCAGAAAAATAGCAGTGTGAGCTAGCAACAACACTATAGCTTTCAAACTACCTAAAGCTACTGTCATGCACTACTAACTAGTTGTTTGTGCCACTGTAAATCTGTACAGATGCTTAATACCTGACTTTATATAGGGTGCTGGCTCACAGGTCCCTGAGTGGGAAGAGGATATGCCTGAAGGACATGATGCCTACACTTTGTCATTGAGAAACGAAGTTCTTTGAATTCTAATTCAAATAGAAAACATTTGCATTTTAAAAAACCTATGGATTTGGCCAAGAAATATCTTCAAGAGGAATCTGTAAGTTGCTATGTTGCACTCGAATTTGGACTCAAAATCGTTTAGTCAGCATAAATGAGTCTCGTGCATCCTGAAACAAGATTGCCAGAAGAGACTGGTGATACAGAGACTGGTGATGTGCAAAGTTTCATACTTTATATAGTTGATGCTGTCTACTCAGTCAGACTGGCAGAGGGATAGCATCTGCAATAGTTTCCACTATGAAAAATTATTTTCTAGGTGACAGTAACTGCTTAATGTAAGGCTATATGCTGCCCCAAACTGCTGTAGAGGGACAGTAGGTTGTCACTGCTGCTTGCAATGGTGCAAGCTGCAGAACAAGCCTGAATGTGGCTGTGTAGTGCCTGCATGAGAAGCAAGGTAAACTACCTTTTATGCTGATGCTGTACTGTTTTGGCTGGATCAAACAGTGCTACTGTTCAGACATGCCCTGAGGAAAATGAACTACATGAAAGTCACTCTTAAGCACCCTCAGCTGATCACCCTGTGTTGAATAAGCATTGCAGAACCAAGGTGATTATGACAAATCATACACTTCTCTGGCTGCAGTGGGCACACAGCCCTGCCGAGGGCATGTGGTGTGGTCAGGTTTGGTTTTACTACTTAGGCAAAATTGGGTCTGCAGAACTTGGCTGGTTGTATCAGATGCACTACAAGCTATTGATTGCTGTAGTTTACAGGGCTGGGAATGTAACCAGAGTGTCTGCACGTTATGTGACACTGGACTCCAATGACACATGCTGAACGCCTCTGCAGTGGAGGTGTCCTTGCTGATAATGGTGATACACATGGGTCTGTCATTCCATGAGACATCAGGGAACAAGTTTAGTCTCTGGCTTGAGCTGTCTTGGTGGAGATCCTGCACTGCAATTGCCTTGACTCATGTTGAAATATGAGTGAGACTTCTGGTGCAGTGGGTAACACTCACTGTAACCCAGTGGTCCTGGCTCAAGGTTGGTTAAAGACTGACTTCTCCTGAGGGGTTTTTGTAGGAAGATGCTGCATTTGCAGCTGAGACTGCAGCAGTGATGGTGAGGAAGAGCCTTTCCTGGACAGATATAATGTGACTCTCAACAGACTGGCAGCCAAAAGGTACTCCTGTTACCCCATTGGCAGTCAGTGGGTACAGGTCAGGAGAAAGGCAGATGTGCACTTAGAGATGGCCTTAGAGCCTTTGGGGGCTGCACCTTTTGTACCTGAAATGGCAGTATTGAGCCCTAACCTGATTTTTACAGTAGCACAGAGGTAAGAGATGTTCTTGGGTAGGACTGGCTCTGGTCTCTACTAAAGTCTTCCATCAGATTGTGTTTTGTTGAAGATCTAGGGTAGTAGGAAAGAAAAAGTAATTAATGAATGACTTTATGTCCTAGCTGAAGGAAAGAAAGTAAACCTATGAGCTTTGTAAACAATAACTTGGAAACTGAAGACAAGGCTCACATGACTTTTCAAATAGGGTTGTGAGTTTGGAAGGGGAAGTAGCAAAAGACATTACCTGTATATTTTTGTCCTGCTCAAACTACAGCAAACTAAGGAAGTCTTGGAGCTCTTCCAGTTGCCTTCCTGCTACCTCTCTTCCAATTCCAGCTGCAGTCCTAACAGGCTGCCTTTCTCTTACGGTTTTAAAGCCACTAAGAGGAGCAGAAGCTTAAAATAATGATATTCCCATTGTGCTTCATTAGTCTTAAGTATAGCTCTACCTCCTTTTTATGAAAAAAGCAACAGATGCTTTATGTGTGTTTATAAGCTCAATGAACAAACAATTAATTACCATGTACTCGGCCTTTGTAAGCAGACCCACTGTTAAGGAGAGACTTACAGTAATGCATTAGCTCTGTAATTACCTTCACAATTAGGTTACCAAGCCTGGAATTCTCAGTATGTAAGAGGGATGTTTGTAAATTAAATTTTAAAAAGGGCCAGACACTCAAAAGTACTGTTTCTGTAGGCTTCCTTGAGGAAAACTAAAGGTAGCTGAATTGGTACCTTGTCATGGATTTGAGATCTCACTTGAGATACAGCATTTGTATCAAGTCTTAAATCTCCCTGTACTAAACTGTATAAATTCCATACAGCTTTCTGTCTCATCTTGCATCTCCTAGTAAAAATTGCTACCTCTTAGTAGGCTGACAATGTGCTGTCTCCACAAGCATGTGAAGAGCCAAAAGGTGGTTCTGTGATTCTATGACTGAGCAGCACAAAGCACTGAGTGCAAGAGGATCACACGCCCTTGTGGAAGATACCAGCCATGAATATAATCTTGCTGAGTGTGGTAGAACTGCATATTATTCATTATTTATTTTTAACCGTGCAGGAGTCTGAAGATGCATCAAGACTGATAGTGAAGACAGAAACATCTCCTTAAAAGAGAGTACAGCCTGAGCTACTGGCCATGTCTATCACGGATCACAGCCCCACCACCGGAGTGGTGACGGTCATCGTCATCCTGATCGCTATCGCGGCGCTGGGAGCCCTGATCCTGGGCTGCTGGTGCTACCTGCGGCTGCAGAAGATCAGCCAGTCCGAGGATGAGGAGAGCATCGTGGGCGAGGGAGAAACCAAAGAGCCCTTTCTGCTGGTGCAGTACTCTGCTAAAGGACCCTGTGTGGAGAGGAAAGCGAAGCTAACTCCAAATGGCCCAGAAGTACACAGCTAACTTGGGGCAACACGTGCAGATGGACTATGCTCATGACGTGTAACCAGCAGAAGCATCTCAATACTGTGAAGAACCTGGTCATGTGCACACCACTCATCAGAAGACACCCTGATGAGAAGAATTAAATAAGCTTTGTTTGCAACTGCATGCACTGAGAAGTTGCACTTTGCATTGACTGTGTATCCCAATTCCTCTATGGCAGGAGCTGACTCGCCTGGCATAATGTCCATTGCCGGCAATGGGCACAGGGATACACTGGTGTGAAGAGACTACTACTGGTTTTGTTACTTGAATGTTTAGCTGAGCCTATTTTGATAGAGCTACTACTGTAATGTGAACTACTTTACAACTGTGAACTGTAAATAGGCTGCCAGAAACTTCTTGCTTTGTGTTCTGTAGCACATGGGAATATGATGCAACTGTATATAATACACAAGGGCACTCCTGAACCACAACCATGGATGGGACTCCAGACCTTCAAAACCAAATCTGCAGTTAAAGCTTGCTTCTGCCACTACTTCGAGTGTGCAGCCATAAAGTCATAACTCCTCCTTTGGACAGTTTATTGGACTGATGCAGAGTATTTCTTTTGAAAAGGTATAAGCCTTGTCATATGCTGAGGGAGGAAACACAGGAGCTACAAGAAGGGATGAGTTCCTTTAGTTGCAGCTATGTTGGTAAAGCTTTTGGCTGCTAGAACTGAGTTCTCTGTGTAGCTACTGCAAGGAAACTGCCATTTTGATGGATTCCAACATGGGAACTAATGATGGATACTGAACCCTTGGGGGAAGTCCAGAAGGTTTCCAGGTGTTTGAAATGGCAGTAGAGCAGGCTTTTCTCTTCCACAGGTCTGTGTGCCGAAACTACAGAAGTGGTTACTTAGCAAAACTGGCTTAAGTGCAACTAGTATGAATTCTTCCCAGAAGCCTGGTTTGTGTACTTAGCAGATAGGGTGTGTGTTAACAGCCTGTTACAAAAGGGTATTTTAGTCTACAGTCAGCCCACTCTAGAATTCAGTTAATGTATCTTGTATATAACTTTTGATTGAACTGTACTACAACAGGAGACATTTCAGTCTTTTCTACTGCTGATAGGGGCAAGGGTTATTCCTGGTCAGTTTGCAGAAGTTTTTAGGTAGCAATAGCCAAGTCCTTTCAGATAACATACCTTTCCTGCTCTGTGCTGGAGTTCAGCTATAGAAACTGTAAAAAGGTGTTCAATGGGAAGTTCTGGACTGCAAAGTTTTGGGGGGAGGACAGGAGCCAGAAAGGTGAGAAGGAACAACACAGAGCAACCAGTGGCAGCTTACATATTCTGAACTCTTTGTGTAGGCACACATGCTTAGAGGTCACTGGCCTGTTTTCTATTACTTTATACATGGCCTCCTTTACATACTGATATTTTTAAACACTTAATTGCCTAGCCTTAATTCAGCTCCAGAGGAAGCATTAGACTTGCTTCTTGTACCTGTATATATGGAATAATTTAAGGCCTAGCAAGCTTGCTTGAGAATTTTAACTAGACAGAAAGTTGTCCCCTTCTTTTACACTAAGAGGTTGAATTGCTATGTTAGTGCTAAATTTGCCTTTTTTAAATTGAGAGCTGTAATTTGAAGTAAAATAAATGCTGTCAGTAGCAAAAAAGTAGCAAAAAGCTCCTGCTCTTGCCTCCAGTACAACATATGGGGTACAGCTGATCATGTTCTTACCCTGACACATGCTTTTTTAAGATACTACTCTCAAGAGACTTGCATGTATAGTCAGACCTATACACTTAAATTGCTGTATTCCAGACCTTTTAAAAGCAAAGAAAAAAGGATTAATTCAGTAAGAGTTACTTTAGTTTTCAGTAGAGAACAGTTCACACATGGCTCTTGTGGTTTCCAGGACAGTCAGAATACCAGTATACAAAAGTGATACAAAGTGCTGAAGTTCTAGAACAGAACAGTTGTAGCAAGATGACTTTGTCCATTCAAGTTTACTGATTACACAGATGAAGTATCTATTTTAATTCAGCAAAGAGAATGCAGTGTAAAGGGCAAACTTCAGAAATTATGGAAAAGTATAAATCAAAGGTCTAATTTCCCTTCTAGCAGCTGTAAGAGAAAGCCAGTGAAAACTAACTGGTCCTTAGTCAGAAGTGCTTCACACTGCCCCTACAAACCAATATCTTTGATTTAAATGGATAGGTGTTTGCAAGTTAGTGCAATAGTAAAGTGCAGAAAGTGTTTTCCATTCTCCTCTTCTCTTAAGATGGGGTATCTGATAAGTTGCTCAAGTATATAAAAATATTCCATTTGATTTTTGTTTTTCTAGATCATGTGGGGGAAAAAGTCTTTATTTACAATGAATGTCAATAAAATTTGCATAAATACCTACCCAATACTGCATCATTTGACTTTGTGTAAGCAATTATTCTGTCCTATTTCCACTACTGTGCTCTGTCTCTATGGTATCAATATTGTCAATGCTTTTTCCCTCTGAAGCAGCAGTAGCTGTTGAAAGTGATATATCATTATCTTCAGAAAGTGTTTCCTCAGATTGAAGGGGTTCTTTAATTTCATTTCTGCTCAGTAGCTTTCCTCCCCTCGATGCCACCAGAATTCTCAGTAAAGCATTCTCTTTAAGGAGGTTTTCTGATGCATCAGCTAATTCTTGAAGCTTTTCAGCCATTTCTAACAATTCTTGATTCTTCTGGTCATATGTGGCCTGTAACTGCTCACTATGGAGCTGCAGAGTCTTGTGCTGCTTTTCCAGTGTGTGTTTTTGCTGCTGTAGTCGCTGCTCCTCTCTCCTGGCTTCAGAAAGCTGTGCTTCAAGCTGGTCATGGGCCTGATGAAGGGCACTGATTTCTGATCTTAACTTCTGAATTTCTCTCTCTAAATGTGAGATGTGTCCTTGCTGTAGAACTGACTCTTTATGTAGGCATTCTTTGGTACAGGGCTCTGATGAAGAAAGACTTGAGTGATGTAAAATAAATTTCAGGAGATTAGGAAGGTTAACTGAAAGGTCTTCAGGGAACTTCACACTTTGCTCCTTCCTAGAAAGACATAACAAGTTAACAGTAAAATGCACAGGAAGGTTAAGCAATGATAATTATCTAAGCAGCTGCTGTTCAACTCCAACATGGTATCTTATTTTTTATCAAGTATGGTTAGTACAGCAGCTAAAAGAAACCTAAACTCCTGTAATAAAGATAGAGCAACAGATTGCTGAACACTTTTCCCTGTATTCCAGTCTGGGTGCTGTAAGCATCTCTGCATGGGACTGGTATTTGAAGAAAAAATTCTGTTAATCTCAGGAAACAGATTTCACTCTTAAAGAAGTGTGATCTCTGTGTGATCAGAGCACACTGCCATTAGTATTTTTCAGTTGAAGGATGACATTTAAATGTTCCTAAGTCTACATATATTTATTAGAATTTAAGTCCAGATACATAAAGCTATGTGATGGGAAAGGACTATTTTGAACCTGTCTCTTATCCTGGAAACAGTAGTTTAGAGTGTTCCAGCACCTGAAAGCCACTGCAAAGAAGCAGTTTGCTTTTAAACAGTAAGTCATTTTAATCAGAAGTAAGGCCCTTTTGCTGTCAAAATAAAAAATCTCTTTGCTTGTTCCTCTTACTGCTTTATGTCTGAGGTGGTGAAGGAAGCAAACAAAACAATGTTTTTCTGTTGGTTTTTATTGGTGTTCTCCCAGCATATAGAGCAGGTAAGTCCCCTGCTTTCTGCAACTCCATAAACTGTTACAAACCTGGCAAGAGAGGCCAACAACAGCAAGTACCAAACTTCTTCCTCAAGACTACCAACTACTAAAAAACACAGCTCCAGCTGTGACAAGTGTTGCAATTACTGCTCTTTGTGGACCCTGTGCACACATATGAGGCTAAATTGTCCTCTAAGGACTAGACTGGAACTAACTCTTGCTCTTCTCTTTCTGAACCAGTTCCATCTTCAGCCTTTCACTCAGCATGTTGCAGTACAACACAGGTTCACTCCCTCCCGCAGCACAGCCACTACCACCTCATTAAGTGTAACTGGGAAGCCAGTTAATAGTTTATAACTTTGGATCTGCCCCAGCTTTGCCAGTCAGCAGCATATTCCCCGTTTCCTGAGGCAGCCATCAAAACAAGAAAAGCTTAGTTTGCTTCTCTTTGGCTGTCAAATTCATCACTAGAATAATGGTATGTAGCATACATTCAGATATGGGTTAATTACACAAGTGAGAAAAAGGACATAGAATAAGTCCAAATAAAAACCATTGCAAAGCAAGAAAGCCAGATTCAAGTATAATGCCAAAGCCTCGTGGTGTCCTGTACAAAACCCACCACAGACAACTCTTGTGTCCCCTTGTGTGTGACATTATGTCCTGAATCATTTTACAACATGCATCTGGAACTGGGGAGTTCCTCAGTTACCAATTACACTTCCTTCAACAATGCCTTCTGTGAAATCCAACTCATAAGCATGTGGGATATAAAAACATTTCATTTCATTTACTGAAAACTACCTATTGTACTTCAGGTAGAAGATAGTCAGAAGATACCACATTTTATCAATAATTCAAGAACTCCAGTCAGATGAGGCTCCTGCTCATCAAGATTAAGCTATTTCTGGCACAGTGAGCACCATGAGTTCTCCTCCTCTGCAGACTGCTGGTGATGGACCAAGTTACTCTTGTAATTACCATCAGCAGTTTCTCAGCTGACAATCAGCTCCCATCCCAGATTAATGAATCATGACATGATTTAGGCAAAAAATAGTCTACGCTAAATCAAAATTGACTCATTATACCGTGGTAATGTTTTACTACATCATCATCCATTTTTATTGATCAAAACCACAGCATGTATCAAAGAAGCTAAAAGGCTATTTAAAACAAATAGCAGAACAAAATATTAACGGCATGTGGTGGAAAGAAATTGAGAACAGAGTTAATTTGCAAAAATTGTCACATAATGGATAAGAAGCTGCATAAAAAGCCTTAATATGAGGCACCTTTATATCCAAAATGAATATATGACTACTCTAGTAGTTCTACAGATACTACAAAATACTATCAGATCCTAATTTTTTCGATTACCTACATGCAGCAAAATATAAAATAACACTGGAGAGGAAAAGAAGCAGTGAAAGCAATGACTAGAGGTAAGGTACCTAAAATAATCTTATTAAAACTACTCAGTCTGTCCCTCCAGAGACTGTCTAGAGCATTACAGAGACCAAGACAAAATGAGTACCTATGAAAAGAAATAGGGAGACGATCAGTTGGAAGTTGGGGTGACTCAGAACTGATATAAACAAAACTCTCTCTGTACTGGATTAAAACATGAATGGCAAAACTTAAGGCACAGGTTTAAAGATTTTGTGGTAGGTAACTGCCCAGTACCAACAGTCTGAATTCCCATTTGCTGATGGTAAGAGTCCTTGAGGGAGAAGGGTGGAAATCTGTGACTGTTGGTTGGGTTATTTTGTTGTTTTGCTGGTGGGGTTTTTTAAATTAGAATATGTATGAAGTAAGAATGCATATACAGAAATTAGTTATGCTTTGGCTTTTTTCTCTACTAAGACACATAACCAGATAATTACTGCAGCTTAGTAAAATGGAAGTCAAAAATCCACAGGGAAAAGATTACATTACCTTTGATGAGGAAAAAATAAAATGGTTGGGAGACGGTCTGTCATAAATTCCCAGGGAAGGTCATTTCGAGTTACATCAATTCTGTGAGGAAAAGACATACTGATGAAGAGAACAGGCAGATGAACAATCTGCATTTTCTTGTAAAATGCCATTTCAGGGACTGGGAAGAGGGAAATTTAAGTATCTGTGAAAGTAAGTCTAAATGTGTTATGCCAGAAATACATTGTGCATATGAGTCAGCAGAATTAATTACCAATATTCAAGATGATGACTCTCAGTTTAAGAAGTATCTGTGGGGGTTTTTTCTCTAGAAAAGTATGTTTGATATTGCAACTGCTCTCAGCCAGCAATTAAACCCCAGTCACTCACTGTGTACACAGTGCACACATTGTGTGCACACCTTCCCTCTCAGACAGACATACCAAACATCAGACAAGTTATTTCTATTCATTAATTTGTTCCTCAAGTACATCTCTCTTAATATTGTCCCCTCGAGCAGTTTTGGGAGTAAATTACTTTGCTTCTTCCAAGGACAAGCACATTTTTTTTCCTAAAGCTCTGTGTAGAAAGGAACACTTGGTTCAACTGTTTGTTATTGGTTTTTTCTGCATTTTAGGGTTTCTTTTCACAAACAAAATTCTTCTTAATTACAAATTATTATTGAACTAAACAGACAATCACATCAGTAATACTGCTGTGAAAATAATGGAGCAAATGAGAGAACTTCAAAGTCGGGCAAGAGAATGGGTGTAGCCTTGGGAATAGCATCACATCTGTGGCAATAAAGCCACAATTATAAACAGGGGATGAAAATCTAGATTTTTAATTGATCTATTTTTTCTCTACATCCCATGCTGTCTCCTGGAGTAAGTTCAGCCAGAATCAAATAAAGATGCAATCAGAGCAGATGTTTTAAGTATTTATGCATTATTATTACATACATGAACATTAAAAACCCTGGAAACACAAAAGAAAAACATGTCTTTTTTACATATAAATATATATTTTAAGATATATCTGAAAATATACATTATACACACGCATATATGGATATATTTCTGTAAACTGGTTTTGGCTGGGATAGAGTTAATTTTCTTTATAGTAGGATGTAGATTGCTGTTTTAGATTTGTGATGAAAATGGTGTTGCTAACAAAGATATATATATATACAAATACCATATTACTATTTGCTACAAATCATCAGAAAGCTATTGATCCAATTCCTGAAATTAGGAAGTTTCAAGGTTAATTGCACAGTTTAAAAATGAATTTTAATGAAAGTGGGTAACTACAGCAGTGAGATTGAAAACCACCAAATTCATACAAAGGAAAACAAAATAATGCATTCAAAGAGATATGAAGCAGATGACATTCACATCTGTATTGCACGGCTGTAGAGAGAAAAAAAATATTTATTTTCTAGGCTGATGACCTCAATGTTCTTACATTATTCTGGAAAGATGAAATTAGAATCTTTTTACCTTGCCACGGTGAAACTGTCAGGAGGCAAAAGCCGAGCAAGTTGAATAAAGATGTGATTAAGAGAAGCACAGAATCCACACCACTGTGCATAATAGAGCAGCAAGACATTCTGGAAAATGAAATGGAGAAGAGTTTGATTATCTGTTGGAGGAAATCTGCAGAAAGGAGGACTAGTTTTCACAACATCTAGCACGGGAACTCTTGAAATGTGAAAGCAAATTTTTTCCTAATATTAATGAACTTTATTATAAGTTTTTCACTGCTGCCCTCTGACTACTGAGTTAACACACAAAAATTCTTGGGGAATTCTCTTTCCATAAAGTCAAAATGAAAAGATTATTTAGTTTAGGATCATTCCCTTTACGTGAAAATGCACCAAACTTTACTACACTTCCCAAGATTCTTTTGCAATCTTAAATTCCTATATATTTAACACTGACTGTACACTTCATATGGGTGGAAACAATTATGTCCAGACTTCTGCTTTCTGCCTCTAACTAGCAAAGCAGGGGTTGGGGATGCTGGAAACCAGCTGGAGATGCAGACATTCACTGCAGACTTGAATTACAATGGATATTAATCCTTACTATCACGTATTTTAAAAAATCAAGGTAATTTAACTCAGGATGACATCTATTTTCATGGCATGCAATTGGAAAGCTTTTGAGTTTTTACAAAACACCCTATTTTATGTTAGAAGAAAAGCATACCAAACAAGACTGAGATCCCCTCCTTAAAATCTGTGCCATTATCTGCAAGAAAGCTGTTAAATAACGGGGTGTACCTTGGCACTCAGGAACACGGTCTCGTGAAAGGTGTTCGTAGTCACTTCAGTGACCACGTGCTGTTCATGAAAAGGGACTGAAGGGTCATCAACCAGATGCCTTTTCAAGGGACTGTAGAGAACACTGAAATTTTTAATGAAGTTCTCTGAAATGAAATTGATACATAACAAAGTTATTTCAGTTTTGCAGAGGTGATTTTGGCAGCTTTTGCTTTAGAATCCAGAAGAATGTACAGACAAAATACAAACTGAAACCTGGTTTCATGTCATTAATTTCTACCAGTCTGGTATCAACTCTTGAGTAACCACAACTGATGTGAAAACAGAATAAAGTTTCGCTGTTCTTTTTTTTAATTTGCTCATTAAAGTCTTGTCACTTGCCACACCAGACTTTATTCTCGTGTCAATGTGCTATAATAATAATATTCTGTTTTCCTAACCACACACCTGCTAAGTCATAAATAGTAACCTCTCCTTTTTTTAACTTCTGCATTATCTTGAAAGGCTCCACTTAGTTCCACATTTATTTGCATTTTTTTCTTCCATTTTTAATTGCTTTCTCTGCAATTCTTTTCTTTTGACCTTTAAATACCTGCTATTACCATGCCAATATGACCAACCCCCTTTTGTCTACCACTGACAACCTTTCTCTTTGTTCTACTTTCTCCTCAATTTCAAGATATTTAACAAGTAGCTGGCCACTGGTAAAAATTTAAAATAAGCTCCAAAGCCCTCAGCTACCTTCAGCTACACTCTGAGCCTGAACTACATTCTCTCAATTGCTGCAAGGTATTGGCAATATCCTTCTTTTCAACTTGGATAGAGAAATATTATTCTGTGCATTAAAATATAAGAGTATTGAATAATCAAGACAAAAGGTAAAATATGAAAAACAATAAAAATAATTGTTTGTTAAAATAGAAACAACCTTGTGCTTGTATTTCAAGCACAAACACTAAGCCCAAGTAAAACTGGCACTTTCGTACAGATGTACAAAATACCAGATCATCAAGTTTACCTCTGAAATGCAAACAGCAGTACATTTAGCTCTTTATTTACTATTCAGCATTTCATTAAATTCTCACACCAGGCCAGAAGAGGCTTTTTTCTTTTTAGATCTCCAGATTTGGAATATCTATGCATGATTAAGTAGTCACTGAAAGGAAGGGGTTAATTAACAGACATATTCCTGAATATCTAGAAACCATCTGTAAAGAGTGAGATCTGACAAAAGTATTAAGCACCAATCTGTTTTGATATTATGAAATATTAAAAGTTAAGATCTTAAGGAATTTTAAAAAAATTAAAATAAAAAGCACAAAACCCAAGCATAAATCAGAGACTCCTTGACAAAATATGTAGAAGCAAAAGTTTTCTGGAAGTTCAAATGATGGAACAGAAATGTACTGAGTCTTACTCTGCAGAGAAACCCTCATCATGCTCAGGAAATCCTGTGACCTAAAAACTGAGACAGAAAGTACTGGGAACACAAAGGGGAAGGAAATTTATATGTCCTCATTCTGATCTTAATATTTCCCAAGTATCCTTTTATGGTCACTGAAGTTTTTGTTTGTTTTTCCAGAGTCTCATCCTGGGGGGTTGGGATAGAGACAGGACACAGGGCTGCATGTGATCCTTAATAAGAACACGGCTATTTGTTCTATGTTGTGCATTCTTTTGTACTTAGATTGATGGCAAAAAGGAAATGTAATTAGTGCTATAAGAATTATACTGATGTATGTTCTTGAGCAATTTAATACCTACATTTTCTTCCATGTTTACTTACACAGCTAACATTAAGAAACGCAGTATTTTCTGAAGGTAAACTCAGTTTTCCACATCAACATGACAGGCAAATGCACATAGTTAGGGATATTTTGCTTATTCAAGAACTTGCAGATAAATCAGAACTGCAATCCTTGGGTTTTTTTGTCAGATTTTTTTCTTTTTCTTTTCTTTTTTTNTTTTTTTTTTTTTTTTGTCGGGTTTTTTTTTGTTTTCTCCTCCAATTCAGACAGGAAATAATAATAATTGGCAGATTTGGCCTCAACCACTTCAGAGCTCTGCCTTGCTATCTTGAGAACAGACACGCTTTTCAATATATAGTTAAAACAATTTAAGCTGGTTTCAGAGGACAAGAGAGTGAAGGAGTCTCTGCTGATAAGTGGTCAGTATGTCCCAAAATTCTGTGGTATTTTAGTACAAAGAACAGCTGAGCAAACATCAACACCACCATTGGGATACAAACGTCTTCTGTAGTATCAAGTATTTTAGATGAAGAGAAATTTTTTTCCACACACAAATTAATTTAGATTTTACAATTCCACCAATGCATCAGGCAGTCAAGAATCACACATTTTAAGGTTCACTTCTTATAAAGCAAATTACTTCTGGTATAAGGAACTTAGTTCTTACATCACCTAGAACATGATTTCTTATAAAGCAAATTACTTCTGGTATAAGGAACTTAGTTCTTACATCACCTAGAACATGATTCTGTTCTAGCCAACAGAATAATTCATAAATGCTTCGTTAACTACTAAATAGAATAGAATAAATTACAATTCACAATGTTAACTTCACAAAGTAGTCTCACTTTTCAAAATGGCAGTAAATTTTCCATTCCTGCTTGGAAACATAATTGTCTGAGTTCAAGCATTTGTATAGTGGATACTGTACCCAGGGTAGGTCCAACAAGTGACTGATTCTGGTCCAGGACATAGTGCACTTCCTCTTTCAGGTCAACAATGGCAGCAAATTCCTTAAGATGAGTAGATCTTGATGCTCCTAGTCTCTCTGCATATATCCAAAAAAGATTTGAATCCAGTAGATAGAGATTCAAGGTTTTGTTGGTCCTGCAGCTCAGACCAGTAATGTTAGTGCTACTAATATTAAGGTCAGGAATAAAAAAATTCCTATCCTCAATGTGAGGAAGAGAAAATTGAGTGTTATCTTTCTTCCCATGGGAAGAAAATGCTACTTTGGGGGTCTGAAAGATGGTCTTCTCAGAACTAATGAAACTTAAAAAATGCCTGTTTACTGTCCTGCAACATGCAGTGTAATAGCTAAAGGGACTATAGAAACTTAAGAAATTGCTGCATTCTATGGTATTTGATATTACTTGAAAAAAGGTATGTTCCTGGAGGTAGAAAGAGTCCAAAGCTGCTTCTATCTCTAAGAAGTTACAGTGTGGCACGTGGACTTTGTTTGGTTTGACGCCAAGAGTCTGGTTGACACAGAGCTCACAGACGTTGTGAGTTCTGGAGATGGAGTGCCACTGCGGGAGCACCACCGTGTTACAGCACGGGGACCTGGCTATGGGGAACGTCTCGGGGAGCTCCAGGGGTGCATCTCCTACTGAGGAATCAAAAGCTGGTGATCCTAAGTGCTGAAGATCTGCCTCAGCTGCCTGGCTTTTATTACACTTGTGGTATTCCAAGGCCACTTTGGTAATCTATGCAGGAGAACAAAAGAGAGAGGGAAAAAAAATCAAGATTAACTGTACACAGTTCACCCAAATGCAGCTATCTATTTAACAACGTTATATGCAATTAGAGATGGAATTTCAGAAACACAAAGCTGACTAATCTTTGTTCTTTCAAAAATTACAGGGGGCTCTGACTTGACAACAAAGTTAAATTTTCAGGTATTTCAGCATATAAACATTGAATATAGAGAACAACGAAGTCACTTTAAAATATTATTTAGTCCACTGATTTGCAAGGTCGTCTATGCATCAGATTTACTACAGTGCAGTAACATTACATTTTATGGTTAAAGCCCATTACTGAAGTATCAGTGAGTAGAGGTTCCTGAATTTCCCTCATTTTCCAATAGGAGGAGAAAATTAATTAAAGTATTCCCATATGGAAAAGGAATAGAGATTTCTTCTGGCATAGGTAGTGCCCAGATTTTGTACAATCACTAAGAATGCTGAAGCAATGTTTGTATTCTCCCAACCACAGGCATATAGTTGTAATACTCAAGTGTACTCTGCACATAGTAACTTACTGGGAGAAGAAAGAAAACAGGACAAAAACGACCTGTCCCTCCATGCAAACATTCCTATGCTACATCTCCATTTTGCTTTTCATAACTAAGGGTAAACAAGCAGAGAAAAACGTACATTTATGGACCATAAAAGGAATTCCCTTTCTGGGAGATAAGTAACAGAACATGCAAAAAGAATGAAAGAGGAAGTTCCCTATCATCCTTATCAACACGTTAAACAAAATACAGAATATACACACACTGCTTACAGAAGAACACTGACAGAAACTATTACAATTACCGAAGGGATGCTGAAATGTCACATCCAGGAGGTTGCTGTGTCACAGGGCCATTATTCTTACCATGTGATCTACAGCAACACTTTGTTACAGTCTTTTAGAACTAATTGTTAGAAGTTTTCATCCTGAAAATGCTTATTTGAATACTTGAAAAAAAACTTGGCCCCTCACACTATAATCTAGCCTGGAGATTTTGACTACCTACAGAAACATGAGAAGAGATTACAAACAGAAAAACAGATCTGCAGTAAGAAAACTCATTTCACTGAGCTGTGATCAGAAAAAAAATTTTGCTCTGAGATCTTTCAACATTGAACTTGAGAGCCTTGTTCCTTGCAAATGCCTTACAGTCAAGTGGTTTCATTGCTTGATGAAACCCACAGGCTGGCTGCAGTAAACAGCTCTGCCCATGGTAAACAAGTTGCATAATATCTCTCTGTCAAAGTGAGGCAACAAGGACAACTGGAATATTTTGTATCTCATTTCACATTTTGATAAACTGTTATTTAGTAGAATGAAATTTGAAATGGAACATCCATCTTATATTGCACTGATTTAATCTAAACAAGTGGTATCTGTTACTAGAATGTTTCATCTGTGTCAAGCACCACTGAATTAAGCAAGCCAAACAGAGGACAGGTCACTACAAGAGTAATGGCAGTTCTTTCCCAGGCATAGATTTCCCCAACCCTATTTTGTAGCTTTCTAGTGTAGCTTTTGTTGTCTCTATTTAGTTTGGCTAAACACTGTATCATAAATTACTTTCATTTTTTCCTTATTGTTTCAGACACTGCAATATTAATTAGGCCTATTGTGTAAACTACACATTCCAGGACACAGATGCCATATAAGTAAGTCAGCACTGTCACCAAAACTCAGCCCTGCTTTTGGTCTTTCACAGATGCTCGTCTGTTCCACACTGTGCTTAGAGCTACGTGATCACCACTGGGATGTGCAGCTTTGTGTTTTACTAAACGGGATGAGGGGTTCCAGCTGAAAAACAGCCCAGGGACAAAAAACTAGTTTTCACCAAGTTAGCTTCCCTATCTCATTTCTCCACAGCTCTACAAACTCCGTCCTAGGCAGTTCAGAGGAAGAGAAAATTGGAAGGTGACTAAGGAACACACAGGATACAAAAATCAGATTGGCTCTGAGTAGTTTGATTGGGCTGTATTTCAAATAACACTGTCTGGTTTTACACCTCTGGAAAGATAGGAGAGGAGAAATAGAATGGGGTGGACAAAACACACAAGTCTGCAGTTCCAGCTAGCAAAGATCTGCATTTCTTACACAGCACCCACCACAAAAAGGAGGAGGTCAAGAAAAGTTAGATGCTTGTTCTAAACAGCTCTTGAGTGAGACAAAGGCACGTTGTGTGGGATGCAAACCAGTGTAAGGGAGTTGTGATAATATGGCCTGAGAAAGTGGTTTTTAACAAAATTGGATACTTGGAATAGTGAAATAAAATGAGGTATCTGTCACAGTTAAGCTCAGCCCCCCTGACTACAGCTCTCAAATTTTAGTATTTTTCAAGTTAAAAAAACTTATTTCACTTACTTCATCTAAAAGAGGATGAATTTCTGCTAGGGGATTGTAAGGTATAAATATGAGAAGTGCTGGTCCTTTCTTCAGCTCATTGTTTAGAAGAAGGCTTTTCCCACCATGTGGTCTCAGCCATCGTATGAGCATCTCCCGATTTTCCAGAGCCCACTTGCAAATGTTCTCAGCAGTGAAGTTCATGATGTCTTTTGGATAGATCTTGAAGGGGAAAAAAAAAATAGTTCTTTGTCCTCACTTGATTTAGTAACAAATGCAGTTCTTCAGTATGGCATGCTTTGTTACTGTAATGACTAGAACTCTCTTTCTAAATGTAATGAGTGACACCAAACTTCAGCATTTCATACACCCTTTTCCTTTGGAAAAGCTTTCCAAATGCTCATCAGATTATAGTAACATCCACAGGCAAAAAGGATTCTATGAGGGGAGCTCCTCTTTCTTTTACTGCATCTTTATAACCTTGACTTTTGTCAGTAGTACAAATTTTCTTTGGAACTGAAAGAACTCTAAGCTGCTATCAGTACATACTTTGATTTACAGAATACTAGAATGTTTTTCCCACTACTCAGTAACTCATTTTAAATTAGCCTTTTAAGACCCAAACATCAAGACTGCATTTAAAACCAGCATTTCTTATTCCTAAATGCAGAGAAAAGAAATCTATATTAAAAAGTGCTCACAGCTTCTAGGATAAATTTTACTATACTAAAGCAAGTTTATCTTAAATAATTTGCATAGACAGAAGTAATTTGACGTATTTTATGTTATTTCACCTAAAATATCCCTGTTTTCCCTAGTCCCAATTGAATAAAATATACATCACAACACCTATCTCCACAGAGTTTTCACTCATGGTGCCCGTGTGGGTAGATAGTGTCTCTAAGCCAAAGAGTAAATCTGAGAGTTAGTATTTTCAGCCTTAGCTTTTCAAAAAACAGGGCACATGGATTAAGAGTTATTATAAATTCAACTAACTTAATTAGTATGATTTTTCTGAATAGTATCATGTTACACCTTTAAGCCAAAAAACAATTTTTCAAAGGTCCTACTATCCTTCTACAAAATCTTTGTCTATATCCTCATTCAAGCAGTCTTCTAATTCTGATCCCTGGGCATCTCTGCACCAAATCAGAGTCCCTACAGCACAGAGCAATACTCACAAGAGATGTGTTGGCATGTCTGTGCAAATACACACTGCCAGAATGCACCAGGGAGATCTCCTCTGCCACACGTTTATCCGTGACCACTCCAAAGCGTATCGTCCCCAGGTAATCTGAAAGGGCAGATTTGCAATCTCTGAATACAGTTACACACACTGAACTCTGCTGAAAGCCCTACACCACCACCCTCAAACCAGAACACACAGCACTGCTGTGTAAAGGCACAGAAATCTGCAAATGGCAACTGCCAATGCTGGTGATTAAGGCAGAAGAAAAATGGCAAGAAGAACAAACTTGTTCCTCTTCTGCACTCCAGGTATAGAGTCCTGCACAGGTACAGAGTCCTGTCTATTTAACCTGAATTGTCCAAATCCCCAATTTGCTTATGGAATATAGAATCTGGTATCATAGATGCACCTTGCAATGGCTTATGACATCTCAAAAGCCAAGATGATACATGTAAGGGAAAGGCATGAACATTCTTTAAGTCACGTGCATTTACAGTAAATATGTATTATTTATAAATATTTATTCTACCTTTATAAATACATACAAATACATACACCTAAAGACACACTGTTTATCTTTACAATAATCCAGCATATAAATGTGAAAATCACAGAACAAAACATAGAACAGGCTCTTTGTCGCATCAGTGGCACAGTAAAAAATAAGCATAGTGGTATGAATCTCCTTCATTTGCTGACAGGAAGGAATATTAATAAAACACGCAATCTTAACTTTGAGAAAGTTCCATCCAAAATTCGTGACCCAAAGAGGAAGTATTAATCATCACACAGTTTGCAGTGTAAACACAAAAAAGAGGTTTTTTATTTTAGATTATCAATGCAAAACAAGAAGGGGAGAAAGCCCTGCTCAGGCTGCCGTGTAGCAGCTCAGTAACTCCACCCAGGACAGCATCACTGAATTCAGTTACTGAGTGCTGACACAGTCAGGTTCATCCCAATGCCTCTGACCCTGAACATGCTGCACAAGACTAAATACTGCAAAAAACTACTGAAGCACTTAGATATAACTCATTCACAGATGCCTTGAATTATGAAAATGGAGCTTTTACCTTTCTTTAATGAATGTAATGCTGATGTGAAGAATGTTAAATAACCAGGCGGTTGAGGTGAAGCATTGAACTCAAAAAACCCCACAACTCCAGGCTGCAATAATAAGAATTAGAGTTACTTAAGCTATTTTCAACTATAAATATATGGGACTACAGTAAAACACAACAGACTCTTAAAAGACAACAATGTTTACTGAAGAGCAGTCACTTTATGCTGCAATAAAAATTTTAGTATTAAAAGACTGAATCAAAATCAGTTCTCATTCAAAGAATGAAGCTGTCATTCAAAAGCTTATGTAAGAGACAGGGGCTTTATGGATGCTACGTTTCTAATGGTGTGTTTCCCGTGCTGAAGTTCACCAAAAACTATTACTATTTACTTTGCAACTGTATTTTGAACCAGTTCCAGCACCAAGATGAGAACCATATAAGCATCATAAAGACTTCTTTTAGAACTGGAATATCAAATATGATTTTTCAGAGTATAAAGGGCTTAAGCAATAACACTTTATTGTATACGTTGCACATAATTAGTAATTACATATGAACTCACACATTTTGTGTGTGAATACCTGAATTGCTAAGACAAGTGATCATCCCATCTTTAAGTTACAGTCACTGTAAATCCTTTCAGTATATCCTGCAAGAGTCAGTGATACCAACTGCATAAATATCTTGAGAACTCCATAGCCCAACTGCATATCCATAAAACTCTTTAAATTACCAGACAGACAAATCAAAATTTAGAAGATTCATCCCAGAATAGGCCTACTGATTTTTCCAGGTGAATAACTTCCAATTAAATTCAGGAGAGAATCTGGGGGAAGCTGACTTGGAACAGAGAGGTACACAGTCCAGACTTTTCTTGTTCCAATATTTCAGTTAAGCTTTGATTTTAAATTTTTCAAAATACAATCCATTAAAAGTTACTATTAATTATGCATCACTCAAATGGGCTTAATAAACTTTCAGGACAGAGTAAGTGATGGAATTTGTTTATTTGGTGTTATTTGTTTCTCAGTTCCACCAGTGCATACAGAAAGCATTTGACACACAAAGCAAGGGCACTCCAGGGACTGCTGTGGAACAGAAGATTCCAGGCTCACCGGGCACCCATTTGTGTAGCAAATATATCCTCACATAAAGATTTTCATTTGGTATTTCAGAGGCTGCTTTTTTTTTTTTGAGCTCTATATAGAAAATTTTAAATTTCTTTTTAAAACATGAACATATATTTTACTTGTTATTATTAATAAGAATTTCGTTATTCATATCAGCCTTA
The DNA here is from genome assembly GCA_013397915.1 of Daphoenositta chrysoptera. Classification (NCBI taxonomy): domain Eukaryota; kingdom Metazoa; phylum Chordata; class Aves; order Passeriformes; genus Daphoenositta; species Daphoenositta chrysoptera. Next base: position 642,623 of record VZRO01007986.1, on the reverse strand, counting down.
CACACTGACCTAATTCAGTACTAATTAGCAATCTGAAGATGTTCACCAATAACAATATTGCCCATTTCAGCTCACGACTTCTCTTTTTAGGCAGGAATTCTCTTCCATGGATGAATGAGCACCTTGTTCATAAAGATTCCTCATGAGATACCCCAAGAAAATTATCAATAATAAAAATGAGTTACAAGCAATTAATGAAATTTCTGTAATAATATTTAGCATGAAGAAAACAAAAATATAAATAAAATAGTAGTGAAAAAACACAGCAAAATAATAGCACTCGGTGTTCTTTTTTAAACAACATACAGGTGAGTAATTAACACTTATCCTTTTCTCTTAGTTCCAAACTAAGACAGTAAAAAGAAACAATCCCTTTTAAAAAATTTTAAAGCATTCAACTGAACCAAAATAAGGGGACAGATAAGATTATCAAACTTTTAGCTTCCCATTTCCTAGTACCATTTTTGAATACTAATCCTGTACCAAGTGAATTTAGGACACCAAACAGTGAATGAAAGGAGAGTCAAAAGTGACAGTAAAATGTGGCAAGAAGTCAGATGCAGAAATATTTATGTTATTTAAAAGATAACATTCTGATTCAGAGTGCCAGTTCTGATGTACACTAACAGCAGCTTAAGACTTCCAGATTGTGCATAATGTTTCCCAAAGATAATTTTTGGAAAGTGTTTGTTCAATTTTAAAAAAATTGCGGTGGGAAAATATATGCTACTATATACTAATATATACTACACTACTATATATACTAGCATTTACTAATGCTCTATGCCTAATCAGTAATCTGGTTAATTAATGTCCTTTTAATGATCAGCCCAGACCAGTTAAAATTTTCACCCTGTTATAGGCTGGAATTATACATATGACAAAAGGGTACAATGAGAGTACAATGGAAGTTTTTCTGTCTGTAAGAATGAACTTTTTAACAAGACTGAAAGCTTTCAGGTATTGCAACTAACAACAATTCTTGTTCTGTACAAGTGAGGTTCAAGTGGCACAGAAGAGGTGTTGCAATGTGAACAAGAGGTTCTTAGTTTGGAATACAAGCAGGCCAAGAAGAGCTTGACAGCAACAACTCCCACCTTCTTTCATGTAAGACTCTCCAAATCTCAGTAACAGCTGCCTGCAAACAGTTTATGAGGACACTACATCCAGTGTGTTACTGATGATCAGCTGCTTCCAGGCAAGCACCTGTGTGCAGTTCTGGGCACCCATCCTCCTGCAGGCAGTGAGGAGTAATCAGGGTGTTACAGAGTATTCAGGGTATTCATACCTGAACAGGGTATGACCTGCTGCTGTCTAATTTGGAGGAGTAAAGACTGACATGTGATACAGGGGTGCTTAGGAGCATTAGGAGCGCGGGCACTGCTGGAGTGGAGCTTGCTGGAGTTCTTCTTTCCATGAAACAATTTTCAGTCCCTGTCTCCAACCAAGAGTCTGTAGGAGGGGCTTTGGAACAAACCTGAGGATGTCATTAGTGAAGACTTCTTAGTGCTAACTCCTAATGAAACTCATATGGAAATACAAAATCATTAATTGTAGTGGAGCCTGTTTCTTGCTCGGTCTCTACACCACAGCAATGGGAAAGTGATGTGGAATGCAATTAAATCAAGTAACAGACTTAACAAGAATCTCAACAATTACAAAACAGCAAGCTGATGGAAGCTTTCAGAATGAACAGAGATTTTCAGATGAGTAATTTCTACTGGAGGAAAGCCAGCACAGTTTTATTACTGAACCGTGCCTCAGACCTATCACAGTTCTTGGAAGGAATAAGCAAGCATGTAGATGACTCCATGCAGCATGCTCTAATTCCCTGAAGTCTAGAAGAAGTTACCAACCACTCTGGAAGAAACAAAGGTGATGAGGAATAACATGGAAGGCCCTTTTCCAGATTAGTAGGAAAGACAAAATACTACAGTTAGAAGTTAATGTTTTTCAGCACCCAAAGACAGACAGCCAGGATGTGTACTGATACTCAAGCAGTTCAATATTTCTATAAGCACTTTATAAAAGGGAGAAGAGGATGAGGAACAAAATTTGCAAAGGGTGGTGGGAATCACTGAAACTACAGCTGACTGGAAGAGTTGCAGAAATTAGTTGCAGCATTAAATGACTATGATGAAAGAGCTCTGAAATTCAAAAGGCCAAAAAATGTGAAATAATGGGAACAGGAAATAGGAAAATCCCACAGCCTGATTAATTTACAATTAGATAAATGCTTTTAATGCTCCAGTTATTTCTATTCCAATTTGTAATTTTAAAAAAATGTTTTGGCTATATTGCATTGAGGTAAGGGAGATGATTTTTTTCAGCCTCTCAGACTTGTGCAGACAGGCAATTCCTGCCTCATTTTATCTGCAAACATGGGAAAGAAAACAGCAAGAGGAAAGGAATGTGTCTTCTCTGGGGAACAGAAAACCAATATTACATACCACCAAATCTGTACTGTAGAAATGCAAAGAAACTGGTGACTGATACCAGATTGAATGCACATTTAACAACGTTTTTCAATGATGTTAAAATCATTGTGTACCCGGACCTGAAAGCAAATGTTCACACCATCATTTAACACAGGCACCACACAAAGACCCAGCTGAATCTCTGTGTCAGATCCCACACAGCTGGCTGATGCTCAGGAAGCATTCCTACACAAAGAGAGCACAGCAGAAAGCTGACATCATGTTAAGAGACACACCAGCCACCTCCCAGAGAGACCAACTCCTCTCCTACCTCTCCTGAAGATGGGAAATTATGAGTTCCCTGGGCACATTTAATTTTCATAAATGAGTGACTTTGTCTAGCTACAGTGGTGTCCTTTTTCTTCCTCTGTGCCTCAGGAGGCTGAGGCCATTTCTAGCAGCTGGGTCAGTCAGATGAGGAACAAGAGATGTCAGTTTGGATTAAACTGTTACATCTCTGCAGTTATGGAAACAAAAGAAACCTGATTACAGGTACTCACAGGAACCTTGAGTTATGGCAAGAACTGCACATCTTTCTCCTCATTTAACATCAATCTTCCTTAAAGTTCCAAGATTTTAACTGCTTTCCAAATGGCATATTTTCCTTGCTCTCAAAAATTAATTCTTATCCATTTCTAATTTTGCACTAGTATCATTCCACAAACCCAAAGAAACCAACCTTAAATACTATCAGAGAACGCAGGATCTCAATTTTCGAGTATTCAACCAGATTTTTTAATGGGGTTGAGCGCCCTCTAGTGAGAGCAACACGGCATGTCACGATAGTCGTGATTAGGGCGAGGAAAGAACAGACCAAGTAACAAGCACCACTTGTTCTTACATTTAGCTGGTTTCTGTTCATCAGTATTTCTTCTAGTCCACAGAACCCATCTGCTATCAGACCACAGGACTGAAAATCAGATCCTGATGATGATAAATCTTTCACAAATTATTCTGAGCTGAAAATTAATTAGCTTTTCAGTGAAATCACAAAAGCATGATCCAGCAGCAGACAGTGGCCAAAGTGCCCAATAGCAATTCTTGAGAGTCTTCTGTCCTTTCCCTTCTGCTAAAAAATAGTATTTTTAATACAGAGATGATCTAAGATGATCAGAGATGATCCCTTGGTCTAGCCAAGGGTCTCAAAATAGCAATTAGTTTGTGCCATACATGTCCCAATTTCCCATAATCTACTCTATTCCCAAAAACTTCCTCACTTCTTAAACACAGGACTAACCCCTGGATTGTATCTTCTTCTACAAAAGGTATCAATTTCTCAACTCACATGAAAATCATTGTAAAAGGTTCACATTTCTGACTGAAGTGACGAAATAACCTGTTTATTTCTAGTTTAAAACTAACTTTTCCTTTGTGTCTATGTTTTTCTCTGCATCCATTTTCATTAAAAATTCTGTTTCTGTCATCTTATCTGTATATGTTACTTTTGTAGCCCCTCCTTCCCCTCTTACTTAACTTTAGAGAGGCAAGAGACTGAGCACGTGGAGCCGTGCTCTGGGACAGAACCTCAGGCATGAATGACTGCAGGGCAACACGGCAGAACAGGCTCTATTCTTGGGCCATTACAGAAAAAAAAAAAGAACCAACAAATCCTGAACATAACAACAACTCAGCACTTGGAGCCACCGAATTTCAAGCACAGGGAGGGGGGAAGTTTGAATTTTTGTACAGAAACAAAAATACCTGTTCAACTGCTAAGCAGTATTTAAAAAATATTTTTTGTTCCCCCCTCAATTTGTCTTTTATTTTGGTCTTTTTCCAATGGAAGTGCACCTCGTACTGTTAAGCAAATTTAACCTTAATGACAATATGCTCGTTAGTAACCTTCTGCAGTCTACCAAGAAACAACATAACACAAACCAAAAACCAAGCGTGGCTTTCTTCAAATCTCTGTAAGAGGCAAAAAATAGTTTTAGAATTTTAGAACAGCAAAACTGAAGCAACACAAGGACAGGAGAATTGCTTGTGATCCCAGAAAGTATCAGCACCAGAGACAGGCCACAACTCACTACTCCTGACTCACAGTCCCCGCTTACAACACTGGAAACCAAACCCAGTAGTGGTTCCTGGCACGAGCAGCAGAGCATCCACCCAGGGGAAGCAGCAGCGTGTCCCCTGAGCTGTGGCAGCTGTCCCTGAGCAGCAGAGCTCACGCTCCACCCTGCAGCACCAGCAGGCACTGAACGTGCCCCAGCTCACACGGGATCTGCTTCAGTCCAAGGCACGGGAGGGTCCCTCCCGTGTCGTGCCCACTGCCACAGCACTGATTTGTTGGTCAGGTTTCCACACTGCTCTAACAGCTTGGGCTTTAGTCAGATTACGGTACTTCTCCACTGTGCACTACAAGAATGAACAGTTATAAAGGGATTTTAAATGGCTCTGTTGTAAGCACATTTTGTCTAACTGGAAGTTTTTAATCTACCAGTATTGCTACCAATCTTGGCACCCCTGAACACAACAGACCGAAATGAATAAAACATCATGTTCCAGTGGATGAAAATCATCAAGTTATCACATACAAAGTGATTAGGAGTCCTTACTTCAACTGGTTTCACATTTGTTTTCACTTAACAGACTTATCCTACTAGAAAAGCTTACTATTCCTTTTAAAATTAAAGTAATGATTTTATATTTATCAAATGCTGTCCCAACTTAGACTGCAAGATTTTTGTGAAAAGATTTCTCCCTTCTTTCTTGGTTGTATGCAACAGTTTGTTGAGGTAACAACTTTGATTGTTGTCTCTACATACTAAGGTAATGTAAATTAAGAACATCACTAAATCATAATAGTAACTATACAGGGAAACAACATTATAAACTTGTCATTTCATATTCTTATGATTTTAACAAATTTACAGGGCACTAATTTCAGGATCCTGAAATTAAACTAATACTTTGGAGCAGATCAAATGTAATCCTTAAACAAGTCAAACTCTTTCTGAACCACAGTGGTAAAGCTAGAGAAGAGAGACAAGTACCTCATAATTTGAGAGGAAATCTAGTAATTTTGATCGAGACGAGATGTAGAGTAGTGGTGTCATCACCCGGCGAACAAACTTTTCAATATAAACAGCACTCATAGGGCCTTTGTATTCAATTGGTCCAAAACTAGTACCAAAAAAAATAATAAAACATTAAGACTTAAATTAACAATAGAGTCCCTCCTGGGGGTGGCAGATAGGAGTTACATAGACAGCATGCTCAGCCTCTGGGGAATTGCTCTCTGTGTTTTACCAGTGGCTTCTGTAACTGATGAGGGAGTTGTGTTGCCAGTGGGAAGTGCCAGAATATCTGTGGAAGGGGCAGTGTTGGCGAGCATGGAGGGATGGAGACTTCTGACTCCCATTAAAGAACTTGGTAAAACTCAAGTATAAATTACATGACCATATACATATCTTTCCACTTTGTCCAAAGTAAACATATGTGACTTAAAAATACAGATCTGAAAAATGTCACTATTTTCCCTTGTTTTTTCACTGTCTCAAACAGTATCAATCTGAAAAAGTGCAGTATTTTTACACAGGCTTTTACAAGCAGCAATAAGCAAAGCAGGGACAAATTCAGTCACACTGCTGATGGTCAGACTCAGCAAAGTTCCAGTTTCCCCCCCAGCCATCTGATAAAACAGCTCACACCATATTAGACAGTGCTAAAACATAAGGTGGGCTGGGGCTTGCAGCTACGATTTCCAGAGGTTCTCCTCCTAATTATCATTGGGTTGAACAAAGCATCATTGTCCCAAATGAAATCAAACACAAAAAGCATAAAGAATTAGTCCATTTCCACTGAAGAATGTAATGTGATGTATTTTTAATATACCTTGTACATACAGGCACACTGGAAAATACCCAACTCGCACTGAGATACCTATATTGAGGTGCTTCAAAATGGTCTCCTAGAGCCCATTAGATCATTCTACATCCTACACTGGTTTATTACAAACCTCTGTTTTCACAGCAGTACTCACTGCTCAACATCTCACATGCCCAGGGCACCACATGTGAGGTTTAGTATCTCAGGCATGAGGGATGCATTGCCCTTTAGGATCTCTTGAAGTATCAATAGGGATTTACACCTCGTCTTGTTACAACTCTAATGCTACTGATGACACCAAGTGCATCCATCTACTGTGTTGTGATTTCAAGATCAAGTAAGTTTAAGTCAATGTACATTCACGTGAGATTGTAGGGTTCTTTTATTACAGTTTGAATTATGACAGTGTCTCTTGTGTCTATTACAAATACAGCTAACAAAGACAAGGACTGCTCCTCCTCAATGCATAAATTCCCCCCAAAAAACAAAATCAGCCTCTGTAACGAAAGAGAGCTGCAGTTCAAAACTGGCAAAATAAAAAGTAAAATACAAGGGATAAATGCTTTTATGTAGTGTTAGAAACTGTGTTTCCTTACCTTCTGCTCCACACAAAGAGAAAAAAAAGGACAATACATACAAATACTAAAAAATAAAAGTGACATTATATAAAATTTGATACAATGATATCTTAGCTTCTGGGGAATAAAAAAGTGAGTGCAAAGTTCAAAATTAGAACAAGGTCTTCAGTACATAGTGCAATTTAAATATGCACCTAAATTCCGGTAACTTCAACAAGCCTTAGGTATGTTCTTTAATGCTGTCATAAATTAAGACCAGTTGTAATCCATTTACAGAGCAAGCAGACATCTGAAATTAATACATAACTTGAGACTTCATTTCACTGGAGGCAGAACTTCCAGGAGATGCACAGGCAAACCAAAATTTCCATAAGGATGAAGAATTGCCCAGCATGTCATTTAACTGACAGTTACAGCCCTACCTGGTACTTGAGTAGCATACAGGATGAGCTCACCTAGAATCTACCCAAAAAGTATTTACTGAAGCCAGAAATGTAACATTTTTAAAGTGCAGCACTTTATATGATACCCCTTTTTCCCAAAACAACAATAAAAAAACCTTGACTGTACATATGAAATCTTACCTCCGATGGTACAAGTGTATCACAGGAAAATAAAAGAAATGCTTCTGCTTCCTGCATTTCCCCTGGTTCCACCAGCAATTTACAGCCACAAACAGCACCTGCAAAGCAAGTAAAAATTCACAGCTAACAACATACGTTAGTGTGACCTATTTTATCCAAGATGTACTTGATGTACTTTTTCCAATCCATTTCATCTGATATTTTCAGGGCCTTTTCAACTCAGTATTCCATATCTGCCACAGATAGACTTTTTTTTTTAATTCTTTTTGTCATTTTGCAACAGCAATCCTTTTGGTCACGGCTCTTTCTAGCCTTTATGCTTCTTAATCTAAATCCTTCTGATTTATTAATAGTCATAACCCACATTAATTACTTTTCTGCAGAGTGGAGCTCAACAAGTGGAGGTTAGGACAGCTTACCTGTGAAGTGTTCACAGGCACCCAACTGCTTGAAAGCAGTTCTATGGTATATAAAGTACATTCTTTATATGATTACCAGTGTCTCCAAAAATCCCAGAACTAGAAGCAAATTCCATGAAATTTCTGTCTGAATGCAAGTGAATAAATCTGAAAACATTTCACAACAAGAAACTTGCAGACTTCCCCATTCAGAAACAGAAATAACAGACAACTGAGAAGGAATCACAGGCTGTCTCCATTTATTCTAACACTCTGTATGCTAAATTAAAATTAAGGTGACTGATGAGTCACCCTAAAATGTGAGCATTCAAGTCCTACTGTTTCCCACGAGAAGACAGAAATTAGCATCAGCTTGGACATTGAAAAGCTATCAGGTCATGTTTAAGACTGGTATCTTCTCTGGATTTACCTGGTCTGACAATCTGCTGGCCACGTGTTCTATTTCTTCTCTTGCTGCAATGGACTGCCCGCACCACGGCGCGTAGAAGAAATACAGCACAATTTCTGAATCCTGACGGAGCTGATCTGCATAGTCCAACTGCCCCCGGAAAAGATCAATGACTGGAGATCTTGTGGAGAAAAAATTCACTGGAAGCTTCGCTGGCATTGTTACATCTTTTGCTCGGCTGCAGGAAGAAAATTAAGAGTGGTTATTGAGACTGTACAGCAGTAGTTTAAAAAGTGTGCTCAAAGCCCTGAGTTTTATTCTTTGCAAAAGTCATGCAATGACAAAACTTTAGAAATTGATGCAAAATGACTACAATTTATGTTATCTGAGTTAGTTTCATGAAATACTATAAAAATCTGAAGATCACCCTTCACAAGCTTTAGAAAGTCACACTGTGATACCATGCACTGTTTATGGGTACCTTAGCTCACACTCTTATGGTTGGTTGCTGTAGAGCATAAAATTACCAGGAAGAGTGATTTCTTTTGATTTCTTCCCTGGCCTCATCCTCTTTTAACACTTGCACTTTAGGTAACAGCACCCTGATGAGAAAAGAGATACTGGTCATAAAGTTTTGTGATGTGATGTTTATATAAACAGAGCCTATTACCCTGCCTTATGCTTTGTTTTACAGTATTCTGTACTTCTGTTCTTTTATATTGTATTAGGAAATGATACGTAAATGCGTGCTAGTTTATTTTACTGATCAGAGCAGGGACTGCAAACTGTTCAGGGCACTGTAAGGACAGTATCAACAAACAGTCTAAATTTAAAGAGATTATGACAGATTAAGTTTTTTAAGAGAAATTTGATTGCCCAGTAAGTAATACGAAGAACATAAACCAAATAACTCAAGAAACCCTTTCTACCCACTCAGCAATCAAACAATCCAGAATTTGTCACTTCCAAGGTATTCAGAAGTTGCTACGGTATAAACTGCCTTAAATGCCAGTGAAAGATCATACTCTTTTTTCATATTCTCTTAATTTTAAATTTTTCCACTAGCTATATTTACAGTAGAGTAAGTCAGACTGAAAACTGAACAACACTGTCATGCTCAATTTTGCCATGGTTCATAATGGGACTGGACATTTTAGGAAAGACCGTGCATTTCTTTACTTTGTGTTGCAATAAAAAGCTTATACAAAAATCTTATTATCTGCTATTTGATCCTTCTCAGGTTAAAATTTTAGTCATTGTGATAATTGAGCCCTGAACACTGTCAAACTCATATATTAAGCAATCACCTAACAACTCTGCCACACTTTCAAACTTTACAATCTTTCTAGTTTTTAAGAAGTACCTTTGTCTTTACAATACAGCCAAAAACTGTATTGTAGCTCTTCTCTCATTTCCAGGCTACTCACTTAAAACTTAACATTTTAGAATTGCCCCCAGTATATTTTCTATAAGTTACAGAAATTCTTAATTCATATATTAGAGAAAATCGCTTCAAAATCCAGAAATTTGAAAATATTAAATGGTTCCTCATATTTATAATTAATTAATTCCTCCACTCACAACACGAGTTTTAAACAGATGATCAAAAATCTTCTATGGACTTCTACCTGTGTTCCTCTCCTTCTCCTCCAACCACCAACTCAGCACCTCCTTCCCAAGCCTTAAATTCTTCTGTCACCTCACAACCAACACCTCTGGTTCCCTGCCATTCCTGAACCCTATGATTATCCAAACTGCCAGCTTCTTCCCATGATTTCTTCCTGCCAGCTGGACTGGACACAGCTCCAATGTGAGCTCTGGCACACACAGGCTCATCACCTGCTGAAAGCACAACACTTCTTCAGATACATCAGCTAGAATTTCTCCTCTTTATCTTGAGACAACCTCAGTATGTTTAAAACCTCTGCTTCCTCTACTGAATTAAACTGAAAGAGGATGACTGGTTCAAGAATCACAGTGTAAGACTTAAAAATTAGATAATGAATTGGCTCCAAATTGCAAGAATGAATAGAACACATCAGCAGAAGTCCCGTGACATGAGTCAGTCAGAAAGTACACGACTACCTTCAAATATGAAAAAAACTCCAGTAATTATTAAAAACCAAAACATAATAAATCAATAGCTAACAGCTGCTTAAGAAGATTTGCTAAGTAGTGTCTTCCTCTACAGTACTAAACATATAATAGAAAACCTTGACTAATTCCCAGGTTTCCTAAGAAAACCCTTAAAATTTACACACGTATAAACTGAGGATTACATAAGAAACTATTACACGAACATAATAATCACAAATTGTTTATTAAATCACTGATTGTGTTATGTACCTGCTGCCAGAGCTTATAAAAACTTAAACTTTCCATGGGAAAACCGTGGCAATAAAGGCAAGCACATGCAAGTGCCTACAGGACCGGCCCCTTTGACTGCACGGTCCTGAGAGTGGGGTTGTCTCAAAGACATTTGCATAGTGCCAGAAATAATTCAGGTTCTAGACCACAGCCTTTCCATAACAGCCCATGGTAGGTCGGGTCTCATTTGGCTATGCCTTGAGTCTCTATAAACCCACAATACTTCAAATCCCACTAATGCCTGCCTTGTAGCAAAGGAATTTTCTCTTTCTATACTTTCTATCCATTGATCTTGAAAGTTATATATTGTAAGAGCAGTGGTAGTACCTATGCCCTAGTGCTGTGTCTTGCTAATAAATCATACCGATATGTGGTGAGAAACTATGTCCTGTATTTATAGTGCAAATAATCATCCTCCAAATTGCACGAGGAATTTTTACACCTGAATTTTCTATATTTCTGACAGCAACCAAAGGGAATATCTATCTGATATTAGTTTTGTCTATTTAACTACAGTCTGAAAAGCTGAACCCCTTCAATCAAACTTCCACAGCACAGGGTGGTGAGAATCACATTCCAATCACATTCCATCTGTGAGCTTTCAAACACAGCTAGCAGTAAAATGAGAGGAATATGCAGGTTTTAAATAGAGAAGAGCAGGAAGCATCATTGTAAGTATAAAAAAAGTATTGTTTTTTTGGTAATGTAACACCAGGGAGCTGATTATGTTCAGAAATCCTCCATCATACATGCTGAAATATGACAAGAGCTTTACAATTGCATCTACATTATCTGGTCACTGAGAAACACGGTCTCCTGGAATGGAGGCACAGCTACTCAGAGGCACTCATACATAGACTTAAAATTCACTTTGATTCAAATAATACACCCTTTGCGGACAGGTAAGCAAAGAAGACCTCTGCATTTTTCAGAAGCATTACCTGTGAATCAAGGGTTTTGTGGAACAAAACTTTGCCAGATGCTGTGGAACAGGGACATAATCAGTTCCTTGTAGCCTTCTCCTAAATCTCAAAATTAAACCCCACGTGCAGTAGATGTTCTTAATATAGTACGACCCGGAGCATATAACAGTCACCTTGACCTAAAACCCATCCTGAAGATTTAGACCCTGGTTTAGGCTCCAGAACCGAGCAGCCTGAGCCCACCGTTCCTTGCCGCCGCTCCCCGCCCTCCAGTACAAACATCTCCTGGTTCCACGTACACCAGCTCCCGGCAAACAGGAACTGGAGAGCCCTTCGCAGAGAAGGAAGTCCCAGCTCCCAAGAGGAGCACCACCAGAGACTGGCAGGGAAACCACGAAACATCCTTCTGTCCGAAGCAGGTGCAGGCAAAGGGGGCTGACATCTACACATGAGCCAGAGGAGACTCGTTTGGCGCCCGCCGGCGCTGAGAGCGCTGAGGGCAGGGCTGCAGCCCAGAGCCCCCTCGGTCCTTCTGCGGCTGGACCCAGTTACCTCTGGAGAGGAGCAAGAGCAGCTCTATCTCAACAACGTGCCTGTCACAGGACCACAGAACGGGTCAGGCTGGAAGGGACCACAGTAGGTCCTTTGGTCCCACCTCCCCGCTCAGGCAGGGCCATCCCAGAGCACAGGGCACAGGATTGTGGCCAGACGGTTCTGGAATATCTCCAGTGAGAGAGGCTCCACAGCCTCTCAGGACAATCTATCCCAGTGCTCGGTCACTCACAGTGAAGAAGTTCTTCCTCGTGTTCAGGTAGAACTTTCTGGGCATCAGTTCCTGCCCGATGCCTCCTGTCCCATTGCTGGCCCCAGGGAGCAGAGCCCGGTCCATCCTCAGACACCGCACTGCATATCCTGATCCTGCCCTCAGGCGCGGGTCCGCCCGCGAAGCTGCCGCCACAGCAGGACACCCCCAGTGGGGCAGATATCTCCTAAAACACTCCGCGCCCCCACACCCCGACACGTTCTTATCGCCCCTGCCCGCCCCGCTGCCACCCCGCTGAGGGGGACACGGCGACCAGTAGCGGGTGCCGTGGGGACCGCATGTGGTGGGGCCCGGGAGGAGGACCCGTCCCCCACCCCGGGGATGCCGGTGCCCAACGCGGCCCGGCCGCAGAGGGTACACAGCGCCGCGGGGCGACCCCGGCCCGCCGGGCCCCGCCGGCGGCTCTGCCCCAGGCCCCGGTGCAGCACCGCCTCTGG
>VZRO01007986.1:602830-628700 GCA_013397915.1 Daphoenositta chrysoptera | reverse complement strand
AAACAAGCAAACACAAAGAAAGCTGAAAGCAGGATCTGCGGACAAGCCAAAACACAACAGAGGCTCCAGTGAGTGACTGGAAAGCCCGAAGGCTCAGCAGTCAGGAGTCACCTCAGCCCGCAAATTGTTCTCCATTTCCTGTGCTCTGCAGGAAAGGCAATGGGAAGCACCATCCACCGTGCAGCTGAGGCAGTGCTTCAGGTCCATGTCCAAGGCTGAAAACGTGTCCCAGCACCACGTAGCTCCAAACTGCTTGTCTACATCACAACTTATTGGCCATTTCTGTTACTTTAGTGATGCCATGAGCTAATGACAATACAGAAAACTGCAAACAAGCCGCTAGCGCCACAAATACCAACTCAGTAAATGTTTAGCTACAGGTGCTCAAGCTTTTGCTAACTGGCAAATCATTGTTTTTACAAAATCTCAATCCTGAGAGGCTACATGCAGAAAACAGCTTTGTGTAAAGTTCTCTTTATTACAGGCAACATTAGTCCATACAATAATACACAATACTGACATACAAGTGTAATCTTTCAAAATCATCATTTAAACAGCAAAGACCAAGAAACAGAATTTTAACTACTTCATTTTCAAAAATTAATACTTTTTTCCTCCCAAGATCCTTTTTCAGTAAATTATATTGAAACATACAAATAGAGAAAAAAATACCCATTCAACATATATTGTAGTTAAATGGTTATTTTGTTTAAAATCTTTAATAAGAAAATCCTTTTTAGCAACCTACATATAGATAAGTAGCAAACTTTGTTTTAAACAAATCCTCTCCATTAAAAGATCTGAAGAATTTTCATCCATCATTTTCTTAGCCCACTAACACTCTCTTTTGCAATACCTTGATACCTTAAAGTTTTTCAACTGAAGGTCTGAGACTAGGGGGCTTCCTAGATATTATAACCACTCTTTCCCCCTTCTATTTCCTAACTTTCTGTCCAACAGGAGGTGAGTAAGCACATAATACTTCAGATTTTTTTAATCACCACTCTGTTTCATGAGAGCATAGACAGGTCTGCTCAATCCCCCTAAATCTACCATACTTTGCTGTTCAGGAGGAACAATGTATGCCAATAAAAGCAGAAAACCTGCAGCTTTTCTGTCACATGCTTTTGATTATTGTCAAATTTTCTGGTTTATGCTTCCAACTGATAACATGTATGTGTCATCTCAGTATTAGTTTAAATCTTTAAACAAAAAACTATATTTTCCAAAGTCATTATCACTGGGAGCAATCAAGTGGTCTTTCCTTGCTTTGCTGAGTTTCATTCTTAAAACTTGTCTTCGTTCTTCCCACTCACGGAGTTCAGCATTTCCATGGGCAAATTTACAGTTGTTTCCTTCAGTGCAAGTACCAGCCATATATCTGTTAAGACAGGTTTTAAACAGTGTTTTCATACAATAACCATGATCACTACTGTGTCTATTTTCTTCAGGTCATGTTTTTCAAATACACTACACAGTAAGGACAAAAAAAATTGGAAGAGTATTTACTTTAAAAAGTAAGATGTTACTAACTCTGTTTCACATTTGGTTGTGTTTTTCTTTCCCAGCTGTCAAATATTTACAGAGGACAAAAGAGGGCTCTTTTCTTTCTATTCTTGGTTAACATGTTAAAATACTGTTAATTACTTCATTTCTTGTTGAAAGATGCAGGCAATTCAAGAAATACTAGAAACTTTTTCAAAACTAGTAACTGTTTTAATTATTTAAACTATGACCTGTCATTTTTCAGCATTTTTGCCATCTTAAAAAAGACATACCTATCACAAATGCTAAAATATCCGGTTGGAAAGCGATACTGCCAGCAGTTCTGATCATCCTCAGTGTGGAAAACCTTCTCCTTATGCTTTTCAGAAGAAATGTGACCCTGCCATTGCTTCTCACTATTACAGTTCTTCCCACACATCCAACAATGAAAATCCACCTGTTTTACAAGGAATTTGAAAACAAAACATTGAGAATTCAATGCTGTAAGCACAGAACTTCTCCTAATACATTCTGAGTGTTTTCTTTATGTTGACCTGCAGAATACTGTTTATCTAAACAGACATAGTTATTTAAACAATCACATAAATTTTATGATCTCCACTGGCTTTAGGAGAACTGACATACAGTGTCAGTTACATTTCGTGTAGGTATCTATGGTCTAAGGAAGCACCAATAAAATAAGGGAAACAACCTAAGTCACTGACTGGGGAAAAAAAAGCCCAACAGACCCCCCATGCTTGGATTTAGGATTATACCTATGATTACTCACTGTAACTTCAGCATAGTCAGTTGGCATGTGAATTTGCTTCCCATTTTCTTTGTTCGCCTGAGCAGCTGTATCATCTCCTTTTTCTGGTTTTTGAGTTTTTAGCCATATGTCATACAACTGCTCCAAGTCTTGAACTAATGAGAGCAGAAGCTAAAATAAGTAATTAGCAATTAAGGCAAGAGTTTGAGAACACTAGATAATCGACTGAGTTTGTGAGTATAATTCAGTTCCCACCTATTTTAAGAAGAAAAAGGAAAGGAAACAAATGTAGACAGTTACACAGTTTAGAGATTGAGAGCCAAGGGGAACAGGCATCTCTGGCTACTTACCAAGAGCTCTCTGTGCCTATCGAGGGGACAGCAAGAGGTTACAGGTTTCTGAACACCCAAAGTACAGATAACAGCTGTGCTGCTGCATACCAACACCTGGATTTCAAAGAACTAATCTCATGTGGGCTACAGTTTTTGGTAAATTTAGTTTGCTTTCTTGAAGACCACAATCTGATCATTTATGTCATTTATTACTTCTGATTTTCTGTGCTTTCTCCCCAGTAACTCTATGGGGATAGTACAGTCAACAACAGAAAGTGAATGGCAATTCCCAGTAAATACACTGGGGGGGAATGTTCTGCAAATAGTTTTCCCCAAATAAAATTACATGAATCCACGTGTGTGCACGTGGCAATACAAATACCAACTAATATTGCTGCAAGGATCAATATAATATTTCTAAGACACCTAAAAATACAATACAAACTACTTTATTCTTAAAAAACCCATCAAGCAACAAACACACAATACAGCTATTTTAATTTAATACTGCTTTTGAATGCCCGGTCTGGGTTTGTTTAAATTCAAAGAAAAGGGCACCTGCAAGGTTTACTGCAGAAGATAATGAAAGTAGATTAAAAAGTAATTGAAGTACAAGAATGAAAAGCAGAACAGTTAAATTTGCAACATGTTAGATTTACTCTTCTACTTACTGCTGTTCTCCTTCATATAGGTCCACATCTCTCTCTCCTCAGGACTGTGAGCAAATGAGCAGTTTCCATCATACTGACATTTCTTGCCTGAAGCAATATGATTGCACAACTGGAACATGAATTAAAAAAATCCTTAGGAATATAAAGCAGAATGGATGCTAGTAGCATTTTTAATTTTTTTCAGTCTTGGATAGTGTTTCCCCTCCCAGACAAACATATAATGTGAAAAATAAAAATGCTTATCCTAGAAAGAACCTCATTTATTATAGTTAGAAAAACAGAACTGCTGGAAGCAAGTACTATGAGTGCTTTTTGCCTTCTACCACACTACCAGACCACAAATATGTATAAATTATTCCAGAAATATTTACTTCCACTGACAAGTAAGAGCTTCAGTAGTAACATGAGATCAGTGCTTTTCAAAGGCTGAATGTTGTAGAAACACTGTGAACATTTTCCTACCAACTCCCATGGGAATTTCTGCAGAACTGATGAAACCAGCCCAATTACTAGTGTTTTCCACTTACTATTATCTCTTTTCTTAACCAAAACGTTAGTTTTAGGTTAACATACATCAAACTGCAGAGGCACTTGTTTCTTTGCAGGGAGAGGACGAATGGTCATCCACTTCTTCCGTTCATTAGACATTACCAGCACCACACGGCGATCTTTGCTCCATCTGGAAACCACAAGCATTCCATTAAAGAAAATACTATTACAAAAAGCCACAATTTCTGCACAGAAGCAGAACCAGGAAAGCTCAGAGAGGTTATTTTTAAAGCTTTTGCCATATATTTAAGATTTAATGAAGTTCTATGGAAACTTGACCAAAACGGTTAATACAAAAAAACTCTCCAAAACCAAGACACAAACACTTTGGTAGCAACCAAAGTGTTTCTCAGTACCAATTATTAGCATACTACAAGGAGGTGACTCTGTCCTACTTCAGTATGTCTGGGGTTTTTTTTAATTCCTTGTAAGACTCTTTCCTAAGAAGCAACAGTTTCCCAAAAGAGACTTTAAATGGCTGACCAAGTAGAATTTCCACTGTTTGATCTTACTTACGGGTGTCTTGCCTTTGCACTACAGTATTTTTTGTTTCTGTCTGGCTCACTAACTTGACCATTTCTCCAGCACTGCCCACAAACAAACTTCATCTTCAAATTAAGCGATCCGTATTTCATTTGGTTCCCAAGAATCTTAAGCCAAAAAAATAACAACAACAATAAAAGGCATTTTGTATCTGCAAAGAAATCCATATATAATTATGAATTACCCCCTATGGCAGAAGTTTCAACACATGTTGGGAAGCAGATATTGCACTGCATGCCTTGTAATAGCTCAGCTTGTCATTTCAAACTAGACGTTTCTTAATAAATGCATTTTTTAAATGAACTTATTTCTCATTTAGGTATATGTACCCTGAAGTTGTGATAATATGTACAAACTAAACACATAAAAGTGCTACATATTGAAAAGATAATTAACTGCCCTAGAGCAGCTGACTTTGAACTTATATTTACATTTTATGTTCCACCTGGGACAGAACAAGCAAAGCAAAAAAGGAGTTGCAGAGCAGAAAAACAGGCATTTTAGTCTAAGTGAGCAACCTGAATAAAGCCTACACTGAAAGAGATTATTTGGAGATCATTACAAAAGCAATTTCTAAAATAATCTGTATTATACATGCAGATTAAAAAACAGTATTACCACCAGAGTCATTGCAGAATTAGTTGAATGGAAAAATTAAAATACCTGTGATCCATGTGCACTGGCTTCCATGTTCTGCCAGTATTTCTTTGATTCTTGAACTATAGTATCATGTGAAATACCTGTAAAGGAAAGGAAACAGTCTTTGAGTACTTATGACTGTTGCAGCCTTACAGACATGCTCAAACTGGAATGCTACTGAAGCCCCAAAGCTTTTATCTGTTTTTGTATATTGTGTAAGCATTCACACACTTGTGATATACAGGATATACATTTACATCATGGGTATCCTGTTACGTCCCATACACACTCAAATACACACACACACACTCTTAAGAGCATCATGAGGGCATCCAAAACAGAAATATTGTCTGTATCACCCCAATGGAAAGCATACAAGCTTTTTAAATTACAGATTGCTCACGTAAGTTAAGGTGCATCTTTGAGTATTTAAGCATAATGTACTAGAGCTCAAATGTCAATCTAATTAGAAAAGCTACACTGTGTTATGCACCACGGAAAACCTCTCCAAAATGCAAGTTGAGAGGCACTAAGTTGCTCCTGCTTGCCTCCTGCACTGATCCCAAGTTGCAAATTTCAGAGGGAGTCGAGAAAAGGAAGGAGTGGCAATACAATGAGGAGTAAAGTGAGCATTTTACTAAACATACCTGATTCCTTTTGCATTATCCAGACTTTAAGCTCTACCAGACTGTGAGCATAAAAGCATTTATCCTCTCGTAAGCAGCCATAATGCACCTCATGTCTGCACAGATCGAGCTGACAGCGAACTTGGAAAGGGCGGATTTTGGAATACTTCACCATAGTCTCTCGCAAAATGTGGACAAGGCACCTGTTTTGAAAACAGTCAGTTTTATATATTCTTTAAAGTAACCATCCCTCACCACAGCTTGTTCAAATATCCTTTAATCACTTTTTACTTGAAATCAGAAAGCTGGGAAAGTTCCCAGAAGGAGGTCACATCTGGGCATCGTTTCTAGGCTGAGTAAACACACTAAACAGTACTCTTGGGAATCCAGAATCCCTCTTCTGCAAAGCGTTACTGAATTCAATCCAGCTGGATCACTGGTTTCCAAGAGGGAAAGCAGATCATGTCCACTTTCAAGTATATATCCTGATCTAATTACTAACCCACGTACTTATTCTTTCATAGAGCACCATTTAAGGAAGAGGTGATGCACAACATTAACAGCCTAGCTCTTGGAGCAGCAGTGCTTCCTCAATACAGGGATACGGAATACAAAGCAATTCCAATGCTCCCATTTACTTTTAAATCATACAAAGACAAAAGTCTCTTAATTCTCCAAAAATTACTTTATGCTATTACAACATTAAAAACTTTCCAAGAATAATTAAAGACACTACTCACACTGGTTTTTTATCAACTGAATTAAAAAGGACTATGCTCTATTTCATACACTGTAATTAAGGTAAACCTGAGTTAAAACTACAGCAAAACGGATCAAAGAAAGAGCAAACTTATAAGCTCCTGTTTTAATTTAACATTACACATCTATTTACATCAATGTAGCTCACCAGGTAGATAAGCTATTAACAACTTGACACCAAACCCCATAACATTCAAAGATGAGGGTAGACACCACTAATTTTGAATGACTGATAAAGAAATAGCTCACTTTAATTTAGTTACATTTGTCAACCTTTGCTCTTTAAGTCTGTCTTGCCTATACTGCCAAAGCATAACAGTAAGCAGGGAAGAGAAGTTAACCAACCAGTAAGAAATGAAGTCAGTATTAAGAACTCCCTTTGCTTTTAAATTACAACTTAATAGAGATAGTATTTCAAACATACTTGTTATCTTCAAAGTCATGCATAGCAGGGTGAGAACAAGAAGATGAGTTATCCTTGTTCCTTTTGCTTATTATTCTGGGCTTGTGATCAAAACATTTCTGGAATATAAAAACAAGTAATTATACAGTATATATTTTAGACAATTAAAATTTTAACAGATACTTCATCTAGTCTATAACCTAAAGGCAGCCAGATTATTACTGAAAATCCATTTCAAAAATTACAAAATAGTCATGCGTGAACCAAAGCATTTCCTTCCACATAGTTTTATTACCTATTACCATTTTTATTGTGTTATGAGAAATAAAACAGCACCTCACAAAGAAACATAAATAATCCATGGTATTCTTGAAGAAGCTGGGACACGGTCAAGTTGATCCTTCCAGGCCCTCCAAAAAGAGCTTCTCGGCTGAAGGCTCCCTTGCGCTCCAGTGTCCACACGTCGATCTCCTCTTGGCAATAGGCAAACGTGCAGTGGCCTGGGTACCTGCACTCCTCCTCAGCAGCAACATCTCAAAGGACAGCATTGAACAGGACACTGCTTTTACACTACTTTTATTGGAAATTCATCTTAAAACTTCCACTGTATCTGTTTCAAATACTTTTAATAAAAAGTAGCATAGATCTGTTGTAAATGGGTCACTTAAATCTAACAAAAGCAAAACCTTATGCGGAATGACTTGGTGAAAATGTAAAACTCCTCAAAACAGCTAATGCACACCTCCATCAAGTATCCTGCACTAATGGGGCAACGATGCTAAGAACCCAGAATACCCTCTGCTCAAAAAAGGCTGCTCATTAATCCATGAGTCATCTTGCTTACATTGTAGGTAGAGGTTTATACTGCAAAAGTATAAAAAAACTCTTGTTGCTGTTTTTAACAGTTAATCATCCAACACTCAAAATTATTCCTGATAAAGAACAGTACAGAAGTACACTGCATGTTCTCTAAATAATCATAATAATGGTCCAAATATGGCTCTCCTAACAGCCTTTGAAATTATAAGCAACCCAGAACTTTCTTCTCCACAGCCCATAAGCATAAATGCAAATTCCTTCTATACTTCACTATGGAAAAGCTAAACTGTGTTACTTTGAGTGTAGGCATTACCATTTTACTCTCTGTAACACATACCTTTACATATATGATATGGTCCCACATACTGTGTCTTTGTTGGTCTTGGGCGTATTTTTTTCCATGATTTATCTTCAGAGTTTTTTATTCTGCCAATTAAAATATCCTTCTTACATTTATGTTCTAAATTGGGATGGTAAGCATAATCCAATAATTTAGGACCTGAAACAATGACAGAAAGTTGCTTGTATTTGCATAAGTTGCATCAGACAGCAACATGTCCATACACAGACTGGCACAAAGCCCAAAAGCAAAGTACACAAACACACTATAAAACTCCTACTTGCACCAGCAGCTCTGAAGAACAAAAAGTCATTAACCACCATGTTGAGCAGAATAGAAAAAAAAACCCCAAATACTTACAAAAGGCAGTCTCAGCAAGAAAAAACCCACAAGTTATTTTATATTTGGGGAGGGATACTGTGTTACAACCTTAAGGTTACTTTGGTCAGCAAATTGCTGCATTTTTTCGAATTAGGAAGTATCCAAGCCAATAACACGTTTAAAACTTAAATTGCTTATCTATAGTAAGTCAATGCAGATGAATTCCAGTAATCAGTAAATTGCTCTCTTCAACATTTACTTTATTAGAAGAGGTACTATGTTCAGAGACAAAACACACTCGGTAAGAAGTTCACACGTGCCAAAAAGATAAAATGCCAATCCCAAAACTTTGTGATTTTGGAAACAAAAGTATGCCTAGCTTCAAACTCTGTCTTTAGGATGGTACTAAATGAAGACATCAGGAAGAGCATCTGAAGATGGGCAATGCTCAGTGAATTTTGCTATTTGTGAGACTGAAAAAACAAGACCATGACCCAGTTTTCTCTGGACAGGAGGATGATAGAACAGTGTAATTTCAAAAGGCAGTAAAAGCAGAAGACACTTAAAGGCTTTGATAAAGATGGAAAGAAACAGAGGAAGTAGATGCATTGACACAAAAAGTGAAGCTAGGGACATGCTAAATACTTTCACCAATATTTTATAGCTCCAGCTTTAGCAGAACACATCCTATGGTTTTTCAAATTTCATTGTGTGGATTTTTCTAGTAAAAATAATTTTAAACTAGTATAGAAGTTCTTAAGGGTACAATAGTCATCCCCTAAAGGTCTTGATACCATTCTTTATTAGTATATCAATATCAATGATACCTGTAACTTTAAACACAATGCTTATTTTTAAGATTAGTTTAATAGAAGCTATTGCCTTTAGAATATGGCTCTGTTTAACAGCAACAGCTCAGGCCTGAAAGATTAGTTATATTAATGACCAATACTGGTTAAGCTCCTTTAAGTCAATACAGTGGAGTTAATTATTACTAAGGTTTGGAAGCCTCATGATTATGATTTAGAATTAGTTTGAAAGAACAATAAAACAGATGGGATGTGAAGGTTACCAGGTACTTTGAACTGCAGTTCAATTCCCCATGGCCAATCAGAGAGAGTATTGCAAGTTTTATTTAGTCTTGAGCAAAGGTGTCATTCTTCACAGTACCCTGGGGTTTGGGAGGAAAGTGGATACAGAATGTGAATGACCTTACACACAGGGAAAAGCGTGTGGGGATTCATGGTGGGTTTAGAAATCAAGGATCTATTAGGACAAGAAATAAAGACAGGAAGAAAGAAGATAAAATAGTGGTTGAAATACTTCACCAATCATAAGATCATGCTACATCTGCAAAGAACAAGTCAGTCTTAACATGGTTTAGAAGCCAGCACAGTTAAATTATGAACACGAAGATTTTACATGTATGCTTTTTAATTAAAACAAAAAAAAAAAAAATCAACCCCATCAAGTCCAATAGCTCCTTACCTTTTTTGACAAAACATAACTGGCAGGCTTGTCTTAGCTCATGTGTGCCTTCCAGTGGGTTCCTTCCTGCCAGTGCTGGAGATACAGGTATACTGGCAGTTGTACTGCTAAAAACGTTGGAAAAGTCGTTTCTAGTTTGGCCTGCAATTCCCATGTAATTTTCGGACCCAAACAAACTACCAGGACCATTTATCTGTTGAAAGAAAGCATATTTTACTTAATACGTAGAATTTATTTATCTACAGTTAAAATTTAACCTACTGAAATTTTTCTTCAAAGCCATAATAGGAACTTCAAACACACGTCCGAGAAGGGCCATGGAGATTTTACAAAGGCCACATACACAGCACCAACTAAGAATAAAACAAGAGCCAACCAGGGACAGGCAGAAGAGCAGCCTTTGTCAGGCTGATTATTACCCCCCCTGGCTCCTATGGATGCAATCCTTCTTGCAATCCATCCTTCCCCACACAATCAATGCCAGCAGCATGACTGAAAATGCACAGCATGACTGCAAAACAGACAGCAGACAGATCCTCAGACACAAGGCGGCATCTGCTCTGTTCCTATACTAGGGCATTTCTTCAGGATGCCTAGTATTTGGTACTCAGATCATAAGGGATTTTAGATTGGTTATTTTACAATTCAACAGTATTTTACAGCAAGTTCCTCAGAATGGGAAAATGGTTGTGACAGTAGTCAAAATTTGCATACATAAAACAACCTCTGAACATTTACTGTTCCTGTGAGTTCCCATACAAAAGTTCTCCACACCAGAAACCACTTTTAATGGCAGAAGTGCTATTTTTTTAAAAATAGAAACTTCAGTTGTAAAAATTCAGCTTTGTGTAAAGCCTCCAAGGTGTTAACATTTGAACTGATGTGAACAAAAACATGAAAAATACGTACAAACAATGGGGAATTATTGCTGCTAAGTGTTGGTGGTCCATCTCTAGAAGCTGAACTTGCGATGTCTAAAGGAATAAAAAGATATTTTAATTATATGAGTTCCCCAGAATATCCCATACAAAAAAATAATTTATCATTCCTGAGAACTATCAGAGATTTGGGTTTTTTGACAAACACTGAAGGTTTTTTGTTTGCTACAGTTTTTTTTTTAATTATGTAAAAGTCCCTTGTAAACATCTGGGCTGAAAAGTTATTGGGCAATCATCTTCAAAATATACACCTGCTTACCACCAGCAGTAGCTTCACAGGCAGATACTGAAGCAACATGAAGCTACTTGTGCAGTACAAAAAGGGTAGCAAGATAAGCAATCTCTGACTATGAAAAAAAGAGGAAATGAAAGAGGGGTAAGAGGATTCTTCAATTTTTGATTTAATTTTGTAAATTTGGTTTTGTTCTGAAGACAGCATGGTCCTGTAACACTGGTAATTAAAGACAAAACTCTATTTTATCTTTTGTAGTTCATTATTTGTATCTTGTTATTTCACATACCTGATTTCACTACATAATTATAGTCTGTGTAGTTTGAATACAAGCATGTAATACTGGTATCTTTTCAGAGTATACAGCTATATTACCCTTTTAGAATTCTTGTTTATTGCCAAATCATGACAAATGGTTTAAGCTGTAAGAGCAAGTTTGTTTAAAAACACAAAGTTTGAGGGAATACTGTTTCTTCTTTAAACTTATTCACCTGAAACAAACAAATTTACATAATAGATACAGAAAAACTACACCGAGGGAGCTTGGAGCATGCTTAGGCACACCCCAAGGAAACAAGACCTTTATTTATGAATTCTTGTATACAACCAACACTCAAAAACTATTAGCACAGATCAAATGTTATGTGTTAAATATTACTGAATGGTCGTGAAAACTAATTTGTTAAAAGGAAAAGCCACTTGGCTCATGCACAACTCTCATCATCATAAAAGGTTAAATATTAAGACTGATTTCTTACCTCTTTTTGGGTCACTGATTGAAAAGGTGCTTAATGGTGAACAAAAATTTTCCAGCGAAGAAGCCAAAGGCTGTGAAAAGATTTCTGAAAGAGAAGCTGGAGGAACAAATCCTGCAGTAACTGGCAGTGTCCCCAACAAAGAGGCAGAGAAAGGTACACTAGGAGCTACACTCCCTGCAGGAATAGGTCCTCTGGCTCCTGTTGTTTGCTGGAAAAAAATAAATTTAAAAAGAATGTTCAGACCAAGCAAGAAAGGCCTCAAGAACATAATCTGCCATAGTATTTCTTTTAGTCAGATTTCTGCAAAGTTTTTATAAACTCACTGAAAAACATCGATAAAAGGTACACTACAGTCCTGCACAGAGCTGCAGTAACCAAATCCTAAATAATGCCCTAGGTGCAAGGCATTATCCACTGAGCAAACACCTTAAAGGTTCAGTTACCAGACACTTACTAAGTTAGTAAAAGATTTGGATTTTTTTAACAATCAGATCATAGCTGAATTTCCAAATTATGTTAAAAACAGAGACAACAGGGAAAAGTAGGACGAGTAAGGTATCAACAGGATTTGTTTCCAAATAAAGAGAACGTAATTCAAACTGTAGTACAGCAGAGAGGTATGAGTTGGCTTTGAGGTAAATCCTCAGATCCAATCAAATGATAACACGTCCTGCAAAGGCCAGGTCACATTCTTTCCTCCCATGAAAAATAACATATCCTTCTGTACACTTTTGTTAAGGACATACCAAGTGGGGGAGTTTCCCCTCCCTCCTTCCTGCCATCCCAAGAAGCTCCCTCCTTGTCTGGATGTTGAGTGAGTGGGTCTGCACAGAGTCTGCCCAAAGGGAAACTCCATGTTCCCCCAGTTATCAGTCTGCAATTCACTCAGGTGAGCTGCACAGCTCACTCCATTCTACACTCCACGAGACTGCAGTCTCTCCTGGAACACTGCATTTCCTCCTGGCTTTCACTGTGCCAAACGTCCTAGGATCTCTTAAAAATAATTATTTTCTCCATTTCCAAAATACTTTCTAAAACATGAAGTACATAAAATAGAAAATTAGAAGCCCAAGCATTTTTGATTTAAAGATTTACAACTGTAAATCAGAGTTGAATGAGGAATTAAAATCACAACTAAATGAAGACTTAAATGTGCAACAGCCTCATTTAACACTGCAATACTAATGCAATACAAAATAAATACTCCAAATGACTGGCAGGGCCAGAGCAGGGAGTCAGTAGCCTTGGTAATAAGTTCAGACATCTCTGCTCACCTCTGCTCATCAATCAGAGCTCTCATTCTGACTAACAACTGAGGACCTCTGGAGGCTTCACAGTCTGCTCTAAGTCTGGCGTAATGGTGTAAGGAACAACACATAAGTTAATTTCTCTAATATCTCTTCTAAAAGTACAAGAAATCAGACTCATAATGGATTATTTCTATTCAGCCAGGTGGTGGATCTGGACAAAGCTCTGATTGCAGAGATACCAGTGAGCACCCTTGAAGGCCACAGCCCAAGGACTACTCTGCTGCAAAGCCTTTTGCTTATGTTTAACTACAGTTTCTACAGCTACAGGGTGAGCATTCCAACACACTCTTCAGGTTCTAAGAAGGTTTATTTGCACAAAAAAAAAAACAACCAAAAAACCACACTAGCCCAGACTTTAAATGGCCAATTCACTTCTCACAGTACTTCCTGTAAGTAGCATTGGTAGCACAGCAGCATTTCTGAAGTAGTAGCAGTCCTGCTATCTTTACAGCCACATTTTACAAGAATCTGCACCTGAAAAAAACCAACCTGACCATGCACAAAGACAGCTCAATGTAACTAAGAAAGGCAACACACACTTCACCACTAGCTCACTTGATAAAAATAGGAGATCCTGCTCATAAAGAGAGTCTTTTGAGAAAGAAAGCAGACAAAAAAGTCTTACCATTACACTTTCATCTGGATCAGGCACAGAATCAAGTAACTCATCAAGTTCTTCTCCAATAATTATATCTCCATCTCCACAATCTAAACATGCTTCTGGCATGGAGAAAGAAACATTCCCTCCATTTGCCAACACTGCAGAAGGCAAAGGAACCTTTTCCATCTGAAGAGGCATTACAGCAGGTAAAGGTGGTACAGGTACTGGTGACACTTTAGACACTTCAGAAACAAAGTCTGATGAAGAAGCAGCAGAAACTATCTCTTGCTTCTGGTCAGATAAATCTGAAATAGGTAAGATGGGAATGACTGGATCCTCTGTTCAAAGATGTGAGAAGTTCTTGCATAACTTTTACCCTGACAACATGGAGGGTGAGGGAGTCAAGAAATGTGAAGAATGTTTAAGCAAAACCACATTAACTGTTTTCAGCTTCCATTAGCTTCCAAATGAAGTGTACCTTTATCTCAGTGTTTATTTATTACTCAACCTAAAACAGACAAAGTTACAGACCTGATACTTTACTAAATCTTTGGCATATTCTCCCCTCCCTATTTTTTTCAAGTTAAAGAGGACAGTATGGAGATGATCACTACAGGAGCAGTTACAATCATATCAGGTTGAGGAGACCAAAAGGAAATTTGCTCAGACACTTAAATATGCAGTTTCAGAGATAAACAGATCAGACTTTTACCCCAGTACTTTCAAATGACCAGATGAATTTTCTTTGGAATTCTCCTAACACAATGAGATATGTATGGCATATCTAGCTCCCTCGCATTAGTAATGTAACACAGCAAGACTCACCTAATTCAATATCTTCTACAGAAGAATTCTGTAAATGAGAAAAAAAATACCTCTCAGCACTTTCCACAAGAGCCATTAAAAATTTCCAAATATGTACTTACAGACAAAGAATGTAAGCCCTCTCAGATTTAGGTTTCATAAAATCTCAAATTTACAAAGTCTAATGTAATTTAAAGGTCAAATAATTTTTTAGATAAAGCATCCACTTGCAGACTGAAATCCACTCACAGTATCACTAAAAATTTGCAACCAACCAACAAGTGAGAGTGATGCTTCAGGGAATGAAAGAGTCTAAATGCTATCTTAAATGAGCTGTTCTTACATTTCCTCATTCATTCACAGCTAAATTGTCTATATTCCTGTGAAAGAAGTCTGTAAGATAAAGATGAACTCCTCTTCACTACTGCTATTCAGACACATTACAAAGAGCAAGATAAATGCAAGTTCAGCTGCTAATGAGGATCAAATTTGGACAAATGCATATAAGTAAAAGGGATTTTATTCCAGCACCCTCCATTTTGGTAATTGTCAACTAAATAAAATAAAAAAAAAACCAACAACATTCACTTCACTCTTGCCTTAGGACATGAAAAATAAACATATGCATTGCACTGGATTTAATCTTTTAGCTAACTTTTATTCTACAAGGGTCACTTGAATGATAATCTAATGTCCTAGCCTGCCACAAGTATACAACAAAACGGAAAATAAAGATCAAAATAACCCTAAAGTCCCAAATAACAGCCTCTAATATAAAATGTCAATTGCACCAACGTCCCTTTATCATCATGAAATTATGAAACAATTATTCACTGCAGTTTACAGTCAGCTTGCACTTGGAACATGTAAAACCTTACCTGAGTTGATACATCACTGGAAACTGAATTTGAGGAGGGTGGCTACAAAGAAAAGATACTTCCATTAAATACAAATTTGATATCAATAGAGGGAAACCTTAATGTTAAATGTTAAAATAAAATCTTACCTTTGCTCTTACATATGCTTTCCTTATTTTTAACCCTAGTTTTTGAGCTAGTTCTTGGGTAAGCTTAATCACACTTTCATCCTAAAAGACATAAATAAAATTTCATAACTTACATGTACTGTCATCAACCAAAGACATCTGTTTATATCTCAGTCTGTATTCTGCAAGATCCCTATATGCAGGATGTCTCAAAATGCAGTTTTATTCTTTCACAAACACAGGACTGAAACCTAGATCTGAAAAATACAGCTACCCTCAAGCAAAAACTATGTCGATAGAAAATGGACAGTACCTCCTTTTCTTTTTATCTGGATTTAAAATAATGTAAAGACCTCCCCAAACCAGAGAAATTCAGAGAAGTGTTTTGTTGGGGGTATTTTTGTGGGTGGGTGTTTTTTGTTAGTTTATTTGAGGAGGGCATTTGTCCTTTGAGGGGATGGGGGTTTATTTTGTTGTTCTGCTTTTACACAAATTGAGGGCCATATTCCTGATTACTATATGAGCTACTGCATGACACTGATGAATATTTAATGAGCAGTCTGTATTTTGGGAGGAATTGCATCATACAACTACAAAAGCTAAGTTAAAAAGTCATCATATTTCCCTCTGTCCTACAGTTATAACTACCCATTTAAATTATTTTAAGATTTAATATTCAGATCATGTCCTACAGCTAGAGAAAGCTATTTATAAAACTTACACAAAAGCATATTAACCTTAAGCAAAAACATTCAGATCTGGAGGTGCAAAGTGAGGATCCAAAGTCCAAAGTTACACATTCAGCTAATGGTTTCTGTCTTTGGAAACACAACTGAAACTTTCTCCTTATCAAGAGAAAAACCTATGCCCAACCCTTTGTCCAGTGCCTCACTGTGGATTTGATGCAGAAAGGCAAAAAAGCAGCAGGTCAATATTCTGCCCTGTGATCAGTCTATTTTGAGCAAAGCATGTAAAGGTTCCATCAGCATCTAAGTTCAAATCAGGAATGCATTTCTGAAGAGAAATCTCTTAATCATCCTCACTCACAGGATTTTGGTTTGCATTATGAAGGGTCCCAGAGAACCAAATTGGTTTTGGATATAACTAAAGCCCTGCATGAATGCACTTGATGCACTCCAGCTCTTAAAAAACCCAAACAAATAAAAAAATCACACCCCAACCACACAAAGAGTCCTGGAAAGCAGATCCCCAGGAGCAGCATTTCAGTCTGCAGATCATCTCCTACACCACACAGTGCCTGCTAACACAGACAGGGCCCAAGGTCAGGGGTGCACAACAAGTGATTGACATACACTGGGAAGAATGTCACTAAACACCTAGAGAGCTAAAATACAGTTATCAAAAGAATTGAAATTATAATTATGGTGGGTTTCTCTTCATGTCACAGAGAATTTTAAACAATTAATTAAGTGTTTCTAGTGCCTATTGCAAACATTCATGGCACTTGACCCCCGCTGCATTTCTGCTGAAAGTTAACACAACAAACTGAGCTTGGGGACTAATCTCTGCCCTCAGTCTGCACTTCCACAAGAAAAAGTAACTCTCAGAGGAGTAAAAATAATTTATTGCATTAAAAAACCCCAAACCAGAAGAAACCACCTGTGTCTTGAAATAAGTACATGTTACAAAACTTTAGAAATAATCACCAATATACAATTTACCCACCTGTGGCACGGCAAGAGAACATTTTGCTACAGCATCATAAGCCTTCTTATACCTTCCCAGTTCATTCAAAGCTTTTGCTTTGCGATAGAGAGCTCTGAAATTGTTTTCATTTAATTTTAATGCTATCTCACAGTCTTCTAGAACTTTTTCATGCAATCCCTAGGAGGAGAAAAAAGAAAAAAAAGACACTAATCAGAACTATTATCATGGAAATAGTGAATTTGAACTGTATTAAGACAGGTATTGAAACACTATTAAACCTTCACCAAGGCCACTCTACAGTGCATTTGTAAGTTTTGCTAAGTCACCAAATTAAGCAACTAAAAACAAGCGGGGCCATCATTATGTAAAATCCAGTAACAGTTATAAAGAAAATTTAGCTTTTTCACAAGAGCCATCTTGTTCCACAGAGAAAGCAGCCAACTCAGTGCAGTCAGCAGTGGAAATGGATAAAAATACTGTTCCATCAAATTCCAAGCCTAGCATGATTCTTTTATGTTAATTCTAGTATTAGTAACTAAAAATATCTCAATTCTGATTGTAAAAAGCTTTTAAAGAACGTGCCAAAGTGATGATTTGAAACATGTCAATCCTCAAACTACCACCAAGAGCTTTTCACTCACTAGACTTTGTGTCTTCATACCCTGTTTGCATCCTGTTCTGGAGAAATCCTAGTTTAAACAGAACCTTACCATATTTGAAAAACACGCGATCCTGTTCACGTGCAGCTTCTCTAAAACATCATCAGAAACATGGATTTCTTCAGAATTAGCATAATCAGCTATGTTTATAGCTTCTGTATAATGACTCAGTGATCCTCTCCAATCACCTTCTCGATATACATCGTTTCCTTCATGAAAAAGATTTCTAACAAGATCTCGTATAAATAACTGGAACAAAGAAAAGAAAAACTCATCAACAGCAGTTTCTTGTTTATATTCCATACTTCCAAAGAAAATTTTAAATAGAAGATTTATACTTCTAACTTTATGGAATTGCAGTGAAATGCAAAACTTTTGTCTACATTAGCATTTTTCTTCTGACATTTTCCCAAGACAATCTCAAAGATGTATATGTATGTTCCACATATTCTTTCAGCAAGCAGCAGCCATAGCAACTGGCAAAGCAGGAGAACACAAAAGCTGCTTTGCAAACAGGGTTTTTTCATCAAAATATGAACGACTGCATTTTTATCTAATATGTTCTCAAATCCAATGAAACCACCAATCACTGGAAAAAGAACTAAAAAGACAAGTCTGAAAATACAAGCCAAGATTATGCAAAATCATAACACATACAGAAACAAAATATTTTCTGAAAGTTTCTGTGACTGAAGTTCTTTTATCTTACTTTTGCTGTGCTACTCTGAACTTTACGCAGAAGAGCACATTGTTTTATTCACTTAATGCCCCAAATTTATCCCCAAAACTAGTAGAGAAAGACTCCATCTGAACTGCTGTATAACGAAATTCAGGACATCCAAATATCTGAATACCTGTATCATAATGTTAGTAGTTGTCCAATTCCAATATTGAGATTTTTAAAATTACCAGTCATACTATATCATTACCTAAATGATGACTAAAACCAAGATTAACTGTAATAATATAGGTCCATATTAAAAACCCTTCTAAAAATTAGGAAGTCATTTCATTACCTCATATTGTTCTTGAGTCCCTGGATAGGGCAAAGTAGATCTAGAAAAAAAAATCACAAACTTCACTTACTATACATATTGCTTAAAAGACAATCACTCTGAGGAATGCTGGTTCTTAGAAAAAGCAGCCTTGCTTCTGCAACAGGCAAATCTCTGAATTTTGCCCACAGCCTGCCCTAAACAAGGAAGAGTGCTGTAGATGAGTTTTGATTTAAAAACTGCGTTTTCTTATTACTAAGGGCTCATTTTCTTTTAAAGTTACATAGTCAGTCCGAGCTCTGCTATTCAAAATGTCTTAAGGTTTTGAATGCTTTGAGAGTTTTAGACATCACTGTTGTTTGTTTAAAAGCAATTTCCTTCCTCTCCTCCCCTGTGCAGAACCCTATTATAGATGAGGGGAACTGCAGTCTTCTTGTAAGTACTATAAAATGACAAATTATCTGTCAAAAAACCACATCAATTTTAATTAAGTCATACCAATGACACAACAGGAATTTTAAGACTTCTTTTGTTTGACATGCAACAGAGATTTTCTCTCGCGCAGAAAAGAGGTCTTTACTGCCACATTTTCAGTAAGAAAAGCAGGAATCCTTTCCTTTTGCACACAGGTTAACTGAGAATCTGTTTTAAATGGTCAGGGTTTGGCGGGGGAAGGTTTTGTTGTTGGTAGTTTTGTTGGTTGTTTGATTTTTTGTTTGTTTTTGTTTTCAAAGAATGCCTTATATGTGCAATGAACTAGCATGGAATTTCAAAATTATTTTAAGATAGCCAGGATCGTCAAAAGATTTTGGCATTGACCCAAATGAAAATTCACTCCTCAGATGATTTCTCAATAGCTTAAATTTTAGCTCCAGAGAGTTAAAACATTTAGGTAGTGGTGAGCAAACCCACCCCTTTCAGTAGCAACCTACTCTTAGGTGTAGCTATTCTTAAGGTGGATTTTCAAGCTAGCAACATTTCCTACCCACAAAAGATTAAATGCTAATTTTTCTCAAAGGCAGGAAAGGAATAACCTCTCACGTTCAATTTGTTCTGTTTGGGAACAAAGAGGAGTGCTGTCTTTTCTTTAAAGCTGCTCCCTGTTTAACACGTTAGCCCTAGCAAATATTCTGAGGAGAAACACAACAGGCCTTTCCCACAGCTATCCATCTCATAGAAATATATATACACATGTGAATGAACATACAAGAATAAAAACCACAAAATCATACTCTATAAACTGGAGTCCTTTCTTAATGTCCTGTTGTCTAGTGCTTCTCTCTTCCGACACATTGGACATGTTATCCTGAACATCCACTTTTCGGATATGCCACTCCTCAAAAAGGAAGAGAGATAAATGGCTGTTATAATACGTTCCAGTGTGCATTTGGACCAGAAGGATCCACTCTCACATCACCACTAAGTCCATTGTACAAAGATGATTCTGCACCAAGCTTCAGAGGCCACTGCAGAAACTCCTGACACAAGTGAAGCACCCACAGCGACAGAGGGAGAAGCCCCAGGTCAGAACCAACACCCCCTCTGTCAGCGCCCAGTTACACAACATCTCTGCAGAGAACCTTTCTTCCAATTTCTAATTTATCTTTGGTTTCCACTCACTTCCTCCAGACAATGCAGAGTCCTGTCAGTGTAACTGCACCAAGCTACAAGTCCAGATTCTCAGGTATTATTGCTAAACTAAGCTGCAATTCCACACTGGCCCCTTTTAATACCTTTACACTTCTTTTATTTGCTTGTTGAAGTGGAAATAAACTCAAGATCCTGGGATATTTATTAATAAAACCCCAACTGAAGAGAACAGCTACCATGAAGCCTGGTTCTAGAGCACCTCATCATCCCCCAAGCACTAGGGTGAATCAGAAGCGAACACTACTGCTTTATTAGTATCGACCAGTCAGCCAAGGTGAAAACCTTGGACTCTTCACCAGTAGCAAAGACTCCCTTCACTTGAAAAACTGAATCACTTCAATGTAATTCCACATCATCAGCTTGACGTTTCAATTTAATTTGTCTCAATCAGTGATTTTTCTTTTTAGTTTGTATCTTTTAATTTACTGGATTTACAAATGCTCAAGTTAAACAAGCTAAAATGATCTGCATAACCTTCAATATAAGGCTATCTGAAGTATGCTGTCACAACTGTACACAGATATGCCCAACTGTGATTTAAGAACACAACTTATTTTTCCAAAAAAATGACCAATAGGACGAAGTTTTATTCTGAAAAAGGCTTTTAGCTAGAGGAAATGTATATGTTTTGTGAAGAAAGTTACTTTTTGTAGGAATTTATAGGTAAAAAAAAAATTGAACCACATGCAGTATGTTTCTGCTTGTCTTGAAACTAAGTTTAAAAAGCCAGTATTTTGTGCCAGCTTGCCATTTCACATCACTGGCACAAGAATGAAAACAAAGCAAAATGAAAAACAAACCAACCCCCAGCAAAATCCACAAAATCCCAACTGAGGAGAGAAACAGGCTGCAGAAAATATTCTACTTTTTCTGAATGATTTGGAATAAGGAAACAAGATGAAAATTTTCAGCTCTAGTAACATTTACAAACCTTTTCAAAGTCCCTTAAACGAATGTATGAAGTCTAGACTACTTCAGGTCATTATGAGTTAGTCCTATTGTAACACATTCCTAAAATGAGCATTAAAAATGAGCAATTTTCTTAAGGTCGCTAAACAAATTATTGGAAGCACTCCAAGATCCCCATTTCACCTCACTTCCCACTGTGACCTCAGGTAAGAGCAAGCTTTACAAAAAACATGAAAATAAAACTCAGTCTTTAGATAAATAACATGGACAGCTGTGATAGTTCACTGACACAGATTTTTCAGATATTGCTTGCTTGGGTATATAAATAGCCCTCAGTAATCTACTCTCCAGAGAGGAACTAACTGTTTTTTATGTCATTTTATGCATCACCTCTTCTCTGTAAGTTAATAATACATACTGTGCTTTTGGCATCTATATTAAAGACTTTTACTATATGATAAAGATTTTAATAAATAACAGCATATCTCCGAAGAAATCAAAATATAAATGCCTAAAGGACATTTTAAAGGGCATCTGAAGAGTTTTTATTTACTCATCGTGGATTAGGTTTTAGAGTTCAAACAAAGTCTTGTACGAACAAGAAATTCTCACACTAACCAAAGAAAGCAGAAGTATTAGCACATGCTTTTCCTCAGCAGCTTTGAAAAACACATTTTAGTCCTGTGAATTAACAGCTGACAGTGTAATACCTTGCCACACAAGAGTCTTGCATACACTACAATCTGGGCAAATATTAGTATCAGCTTTACTAATTTTAAGAAATCCCAGTATTCCACCCCAACTTGCAAGGAGATGGAGGAAATCCAACACAGTAAACACCTGCATTTATCACCTCTAATACGACATTAAAGAATGATATATTGAACTTGAGGATGTGCAGATCAAATTTCTCCACAACAATAAAAGTTAATGGAAATGTTACAAACTGGCACGACATATATAAGAATAGCTAGCAACTGATGAACATATGTGAGTGCTGTAATTTATTATTCCAAGCAGTTTTCTATTTTTTTCCTATTCATTTGCATCCACAAGATAGTCAGGCAAAAATTATCTTTTCTTATAAAACTCTGACATGAAATTGCCCCAATGTTTGATATTTTGCAGAGTATTTCAAATTGTTTCAGATAGCACCTTTAACAGTATCTCTTCCACCCAAATTTTGCTTATATCCTCTGAAACAACCACAAACATGTTAGACTTAGTTATATACAAGGCAAATAACAATCATGTCTTGCCTTCCAATGTCATCCATCCACTTCCAAACCCCCACCTATTTACCAACAGCTCTTCTTCTCCATTTGCAGGGACAGAATTTAAAGAAGAATGAACTTATGTACATACACACATTTAAACAGTATAATATTGCTTTGTTGCTTGAAAAATTACAAGAAAAGCAAAGCCTGTACTGCTGTTTTGCTCTTCATGCAATTCACTGACAGAAACAACCTAAAGGGAAGAACAAAGAGTATGGGAGCTGAAAAAACCAAACAATGCAGACTATTGTACCACTAATTAACATCACAGGCAGAACTAATTGTTGCATTAAATGCAGCATTTCTACAACTGCTGCTATGATACCAATAAAAGCTCAATTTACCAAATGTAGTGAAGAAAAAAAAAAGGCTGCCTAAACACAAACATTTTAAAGAACAATTTATCCTGTTTTATCTTCATCACAGGCTTTAACTCATCCTGTTTCCCAGAAGCAAAGCCAAGTGACAGAAAGTACCGTGCCAGTGACACCTTCTCTGACAGATGCCAGTCCACTTACACAGACAAGAGACATGAAGGACAACAGGTTTGTGCAGTGCAGGCACACGGGAATATCTCAATTTCTCTCTTATAAAAAGCCACTTATGCCTCTTCCTGGTTATTTGCCTTCCTTCCAGCACATGGCAAGACAGTTTTCTTCTTTTCTGTATTTTGGCACTTCTAAGGCATTCAAGATACATTTTAAAGGACATTGCCAATATCTAGCATATACCATGTGCCATATTCAGGCACAAGGGCTTTGAATACAATTGCTAGACTATCTTTGCAAAGCAAATCTTTGGAACACAAGTGAATAAATTCATACAGAATGTAGAAACTGAGTTTTTCTGTAGAAGGAATAAAGGCCTGGGATATTGTAAAAAGGAAGGTCACGCTGTAAAAACTTAAGAGTTGAGCCTTTCTATTACTAAATTGCAGAGAGCAACCATCTACAGTTTGCCATGCACACAAGTTCCCCCAGTTGAAAATTCAGTCCCAATGGACAGGGAACTGGGAAGGACTGATCCTTTCTCCTCCTGCACAGTGTTTTACACATTGCTTATTTAGAGATGAATGGAGAATGCTGTGAAAAAGCGTAACATCATTTGGGGGACCAGAAATATCCCCCTGGGAATGAATGACCTTCAGCTAACCAAATAATTCTGTTATTGTTTGTTGTAGATATTTACGGCTCTGGCTATTATAAATACTTCAAGTAAGTATTCTCTGCACCTTTAGGCCTAAATGCTGAAAACTGGAAGTCCGTGATCCTTGCTGCACTTCCCTCTCCACAGAACTAAAACTTACCAAGCAAGGACAGTGGATAGATGTGTTCTTTTAAATTACAGGAGCACATCCTCTTGCCATGTATCACCGAGTCCACTATTAACACAATTACTAGGTTACAGGAATCTCAAATTAGATCTCAGTACAGTACAAAGCACATAGAAAATTTCATCATTATTGCAGTTGATAGATCTCTACCAGCCTCAGTGGTTCAGCTGAATTACGGAGTAAAATCAGTCCAAGTGAAGAGACCCCTTCTGTATTCTAGCATCAGCCTTCTCCCCCTCAATTCTGTCAGAAATTAACCCATCATCTACACCATCATACCTCAAAACTTTGGTCAGAAGCTGTGAAACCAGAAGCCCGTGTATAAAACACCACCACAAACAGCTCACCAGTGTTCCCATATAGGAAACCTGTACTCCAGAGGAGAGAAGTTACACCCTGGAGCAAAGGGAATATTGCAAAGAGAAGAGCAAGACTGAAACGGAACAGCAGGAGTGGCGATATGACTAAGAAGGCGGCAGTATAAATCCCTTTCACCGACAAGAAGCAAAAGCCTACCTCTGCTGCTAACTCCTGCACCACTAACAGCAGCAACAAGCATAACACATTCAGGCACTTGGATCCAAAAGCTGTACACGTGTAATTCCCACCCCAGGGGCGCAGGAAAGCAGAACTCCGCCTCGACAGAGCCTAGTGAGAAGTGGCACAGATGCAGCTACAACCAAACCCCTTCCTCGAGAGATGCCACCAACACAAACATCTCCATCACCCCCGGCGCCAGCCCAGCCAAGGACCCAGCTGCACGTGGAGCACTTGTCATCACAGAATGAGCCTTGTCAGAAAGCAGACTTGTCAAAGCCGTTTTATTCCCCATCCCAACCATCGGACAGATTAAACGCGTAATTACAGATAATAAACTACAGTGCAAACCAAAGCATGCCTTACAGAGATCATAAACTCATCAGACTTGGACTGGCACCAAAATAAGGGAAAACAGAAATCTTAATACAAAATCTGTATAGAACAAATATATTCCTCAGACAGCAAAAGCACAAAAGATTTTATGTTCATGCTCGTGCATCATTGAGCTGTTACATGAGACATTTCAAACGTGCAAGATACTGGGGGAGAAACAGGAAAAACATTACACAACACACATTGAAATAGTTCCCAGTTAACTCCTCTACTTAATCTAATACTTCTGGCCACAATCACAGACTCTGTTATGTCAGCTCAAAAAAACCACCTAACACAGACATAACTCAGTTCCACTTCTTATTTCTGAAAAGTGATCTTTACTGTAGTCAAAATGAAATATCTGAATAAAAGTAAACAGAATACATAGCAGTAATTTAAGACCTATTCATTTCCCATTCTTTACTTACCTTCGGTATTTAGTTGCATCTCCTCCCACTTCTTCCCTACCCACAAAATAATAAAAGATTTACTTTCTATTTTCCCGGCTTTGCTACACGTTTTTTTAAATCCATGTAAGAAACAGAAGAAAACAAAGACGCTCTGTGAAGTCACTTCATTTCCTCAGGAAATTAAGAAGTGGGGCTGGAAGACTTCGGTTTATGGTTCTCTCAGATTAAAGAACAAATCCAAAAACCTAACTGAAGGAGGACCATACTATCAATAAATCCAGATTTACCAACAAGATTTAAACCAAGATAAACTTTGATACCCGGTTTTGATGACTACAATCGGCAATATTTGAGTTTCCTTGCTGGTTTTGGTTCTGGGGTTGGTTTGGGGTTTCTTTCCCACTTCCTGTAAGACAGTTCTGACTTTCCGTACCAAAACGCTTGCAGCGCTGCCGCCCGGAGCTGCCCGAAGGCTCGGCGCTCGGGCACCTTCCCGGGGCTGCAGGAACGACACAACTCACCGCGCACTTGTCAGCGCGGAAAGCCCCAAAAACTCGTCCGGGGGGCGCGGGCAGAGGACGGGCACCGGCCCGGCCGCTGTCAGCGCTCTCCGCGCTGGGTTCCAGCCGCGGCGCAACAGGAGCGCTCCGGCTGGGCTGCCCCCGGCGCCGCGGCCGCCTTT
>VZRO01007986.1:455567-602382 GCA_013397915.1 Daphoenositta chrysoptera | reverse complement strand
TGCCGTGTCACCGCTTCTACCGACACCGGTGCCACCGAGCCCGGGCCGCCGCCAGCCGGGCCCGCCGCTCCGCACAGCGGGACGCCGCGGCCCTTTAAGGCTCCTGTTGGTTCTGCCGGAAGCCGCGTGACGTGGGCAGGTCGCGGGGTTCCTCGCGCCCAGTGACGTCACGCCTGGCGGAGGGGGCGCTGCGCGCGCGCCGGGGGGCGGGGCTGCCGTCCGTGCGCGCGCCCCAGAGCCCTGAGGGCCCTCAGGCGGCGGGGCCGCGCTCAGGCGGGAGGCGCGTGCGTGAGCCCCGGGCCTGGTGACACCCGCGGTTCCTCACGGCGGAACGCACAAAATGAAAACACCTTTGCCCGATAAAAGCCCCTGCGTGAGCGCGAGGCTGCAGGGGCGCTGTGCTGTCCATCCTTTAAGCGATGGCCGCGGCCAGTCCGACCAGCGGCAGGTGCAGGCGGCGACACCTTCCCTGGGACAGGCAGTAAAACCCCTGGCCGGGCAGGGACACCAGCCCAGGAACAGGCAGTAACACTATCCTTTGGCCGGGCAGGGACACCAGCCCAGGAACAGGCAATAACACCATCCTCTGGCCGGGCAGGTGGCACACGTCCCCTGCCCACGGAATGGCCAGGTTGGAGCTCTCTTCAGTGCTCTGTCAAATGAGAGGAATTGGGTTTTATGTGTTTATCACACCCTCTCGGACAGTGGACATAATTGTGTTCTGATTACATCATGACGAGCATGGTGAAGGGTGTGGAGGGGAAGCCACTTGAGGAGTACCTGAGGTCACTCTGCTTGTTCATCCTGGAGGAGACTGAAGTCAGACATCGTTGTGGTCTTAGAGCTTCCTCATGAGGGCCAGTGGAGGGGCAGACACGGATCTCTGCTCTGGTGACCAGTGACAGGAGCTGAGGGAATGGCAGACGTGTTCAGGGAGGTTTAGGTTGGATATTTGGAAAAGGTTCTTCCCCAGAGGCTGGTCCGACACTGAACAGGCTCCCCAAGGAAGTGATCACAGCACCAAGCCTGACAGAGCTCAAGGAATGTTTGGACAGGGCTCTCAGGCACATGGTGGGATTCTTGGGGCTGTCCTGTGTAGCACCAGGAGTTGGATTCAATTATTTTTCTGTGTCCTTTACAACTAAGGATTTTCTGATTCTGTTTCTCTTTTTTCAGCAGCATTAGGGATGGCAATGTCAACACTGCAGTTGACCAGTCTTGTACAGATGTCCCCATAAATAATATCGTAACTGATGTGACCTGTATGATAGGACTGCATACAGAAAAGTTTGAGAAGTTTTAACCAGAATAGCATGAAGATTAAACTACCACTAATCAAGACTGGAAGGAATGCAGCCAATTAGTTGTTTATCTGCTGAAGTTATACTGATGGAAAGTTCCTTGACCTGGTGAGGCCTTAAACATAAATTATTAATAAATTAATGTATTAAACATTGTTCCAGTCTAATTACCCAATAAGGACTGTGTCTAAATTGTTGAAGCTTTGCCTTGAGGCTTTTCCCAGTTCCAAAGGGTGAATTACCTCCCACTTATCTCAGCCCTGTGATTCTTGAGACTAAGTGTGACAATTCAATCACAGCAGTCAGATATTAAATACTTAGTGCCTAAGTGTATAGTATGGCATTTAACAGATCCCTAGGAGTCACTGTGAAATTGGGCCTTTGCTTACTGCAGGATCTAAAGGGATATGAGAGAAACAGAAAAAAAGTCATGCATAGAACAACAGCTACCTACATGGATCATGAACCATGAAATAGACCATAAAAATGGTAAGATGGCTTATCCAATTCCAAACTACAATTCTTGGAACACTAAGCAGCTTAAGAAAGCAAGCAGTATCATCATTCTCATCCAGAACAACAAACCACTGCTAAGGTAAAACCTTTTGGCTGCCAGTAACGCAATGAAAATATTAATCCTTTTGATTTACAGGTACTACATAAATCATGTTGCTGGGTTTTCCAAGCCTGGTGTTAGAATTTGCTGCATACTGTTCACCTGGAGAGAATAGTCTGTTGGGAATTCCTGACTACTTTGGGAATACTTCAGATGTAACACATACTGCAAATGTGAGCCTGAAAATCGCATCAGGTAAAGTTAAATTACTAAAATGTCTATACAAATACCCTGCCTTTCAAACTGTTAGAAAACAAAGTAATTTTGGGGTTAGAATTAGGAGGTTATTGAACAACCTACTGACTTTAAAAGTTACATTCCTATAAAATCTGGAATAAGTTTATGAAACAAAACAAACAAAGGGACTTCTCTTGAACTCTAAACAAACTTTTGGAGAGGAGACAAAACCAGTCTGACATTTTGTAATTCAAATATTATAAAGTAAATTGCTTTGGAACCCATATTTATTATGTGCTCACTGATCAAGAGGATTATCTGGGCGTGAATGACAGTTCCAGATGAGTGGAAGACAAGTAAGTTTTTCCAGTGTATTCCTTAATCTGCAGCCTCTGAAGTCCTTATCATGCAACACCTTCTGACATGAGGATTACAGTTCACTGGAATTTCTGATGTGAATAAATTATTTATGTGTGGAGATAATTTGAGGAATGTACACCCTTCAAAACTGTTTTGATTTTGCTGTTTCAATTTTTTTTTTCAATTTGAATCAAGTTCTTGATCTTTCCCAGACTCAAAATTGCATAATAAATATCTGGATGATGACATTGCTCTCTTTCCTCAAACAGTGGTTATGGAATATATGGTTATTCCAACTCTGCATGTGTCATGGGAAGGAAAAAAACAAAAAACTCCTTGAATAATTAAACCAGGAAATTTGATTTTTTTTCTTTTAAACATCTGTAAAAAGAGTCAGTTTTGGTCAGACATGAATTTGTTATAACTACTACCCAAGGAAATATTCCACAACAAAAATAAAATTTCACCAAGACAGAGCTTTATACAAAACAAGAGTATGAAAAGAGGAACTCCTTTGGTGAAGGCATGCTTGGGGGTATTGACCTGAATTAACCAAACTGCAATACTTAAACCATATTAGAACTTTATGAGAAGAGAAACCTGCAAAATTAAACTGAACTAAATTGTGGTATGAACAATTCTTTTCCAAAGGTGATGTAACCAAAATACTGCTCTTTATTCAAAGTAGTCATGTGTAAATTAAATATAGTCCAACATAATCCATTCTAAAGTCAATTTGCAGTTGGTGGCTACTGTTCAATTTGCTGCCACTGCTTGACACAGATCTTTTGCTTAGGATGCCCAGAGGTGAGTGAAGATTTCTCTTGCCACAAAAGGAAGATCTATGGCACACTCTTGTAGCTGGCCAGCATATGGAGGAGGACTCTCACTGAAGGTATTGCCAGTATTAGGTTTTGTTTCTGCTTTTTTGTTGGTAGTGATGGATTCTTAATATCTCTGTGATAAAACATTGATTACTGCATGCAAGTTATGGTCTTTGTGGTATTTTATTTATTGTCATGTGATACCATGCTATTGAAAACCCTGACCCACTGCATCACTGAAAAAGCAAAAGCTTTTCCTTTTCAAATGCTAATGAAATTGTAAATTATAATTTCCAGCATTTACCAATCAAATTATGGGTTTGAGCCATGAAAATAGGATGACTTTTACTTCAGCAGCAACTACATAAGTCTGTACATTTTTTTAAATCCATGCAAGGGAAGATATCCTATAGTAGACAACACTTACCTCTGTATGAATGAAGAGGCTGTGGTGGTTTTTTTTACTTTTTTGCTTATTCTTTCTTAACAGTCTATATATTATAACTCGGTACCCTCAGACCTGAGCTAAACAGTGTATCAATATCTTCCAACTACACAAATGGGATGTTGCAAAGCTGTGTTTGTGACTTGTCACTCTAACAACCATTGAAGTTCAGTTGCTTTTTGCGTACCATTCTTGCCCTGGCAGAGACGTGGTTTCTGCTACCGCTGGGAGCCCGACCGTGGTGGAGGGGGAGCCGAGTGTCTGACAGCAGCCGCAGGGCAAGTTAAACTGTAACTCACATGGTCTGAGCCCAAGGTTACCTAGGACCCGTCAGTTTCCTTAGGAACCTATTCAGCATTTTAAAAATTGATTTAAGATTTCTTGCATGTTAAAATTTGGTTGGAATTGGTGGAAGGCAGTGAAACACCTGTGGGTTTTTACAAGAGATAGCATCTTGGGTTGGTTTCAAGGTGTCGATCGCAACCCGCGGCAGAAATGAAGCCCCGGGAGCAGCCGTGCCCGAGCGCCTCGCCGCGGGTTCTCCCGCTCCATCCAAGCGGAATTTCGCTGCCAGGGGCCGGCAGGGGGAGCGAGTCCCTCCCGGCGCGGGTCTGACCCGGCCCGCGGCAGGCGGGAACGGGGGTTCCTCTGCCTTGGAAGGTGCAACGTTAGAAAGGATTGCGTGAATTAAAAAAAAAAAATTGTTTGTTTTTTTTCTTTTTTAAAGTCAAGCCATTTCATTGCAATGTTTGAGCACACAGAAACCTGACATATTAAGCGGGGCTAAGCTGGATTGTGTTCCTGCCAGCCACCGTCAGGAGCATTAGCTTCAGGCCTCAGGATAGCCTCAGAGGAGAGTCACGAGTAAAATATGTTGCATTGCGACAAAGTCATGGATGACTGCTCTAATGAGGATGTGAACAGAAAAAACGCAAAACCATTTTTCAAATGGGTGACTGGTTAGAGATATTCTGTTATCCGGAAGAAGAAAACAAAAAGGGAGTGGGGTAATGCCAGTCTCTGTGTTTAACCTTCTCTAAAGGGCGGTAACAGTTATAATGGGCAGGTGGGAAATGGATCCAGGTTTTTTTCCCCAGATAGGTTTACTCCCTGAGGTATCTAAGTTACTTAAACTTCTCAGTATGTTTGGCAACAAATCAAACTGCACCATCTCACTTTGGCGGGGGAAGGAGAAGAGACAAAATCGTTAGGCTGTGGGTGGTGTTACAGCTTCGACTGTCTCCTGATGGTGACACACACACTTTGACAGGAAGAGTGGCAAAACTGAAGCC
This sequence comes from Daphoenositta chrysoptera, assembly GCA_013397915.1. Lineage (NCBI taxonomy): Eukaryota > Metazoa > Chordata > Aves > Passeriformes > Daphoenositta > Daphoenositta chrysoptera. Next base: position 597,367 of record VZRO01007986.1, on the reverse strand, counting down.
ATTCCTGAAAATGTCTCTAGAGCAAATACCCAAACCCTCTCTTCAAGCACGCTGTTCTAAAAATGCTGTAGTTAATTTTTTAATCATTATGATCAAGGTGCCTAGCTAGAATAGCCTTCCTAAGCATTAGGTGTCCAAAGTATGTAAAAATTTGCAAATAAAGCTTTTTGCTGGACTACGAAATTCAAGATTAATTTGCAGAGCCACACACACAGAGCTTTGAAAATGTGGTTTAAAAATGAGACGGAAGATTCTGTATTAATTCAAACAAGGAATACTAAAGAGTAAATAAATTTGAGAGCCTGATACAAATACAAATTCTATTCTGCAGGCTCTTAGTAGATTAAATTCATTTTTCCACCATATTGAGTCTTGACACTGCATACACTTAAGATGTGTAAATCTTTTAAGGTGCTTTACTATTTGCTTAAGAGAGTCATACATTTGCAAAATTTCTTACTCTCGGAGAAATGTATCTGTGTGGACAAAAGGCTGTATTTCAAAAGGAATCATATATACATATATATGCTTCAATTCTTGATTTAACAATAATTTATCTATCCTAGCTGATTATAGGTAATGAGAAGTCAGAAGTTCAGATAGTTCTATGAGCAATTCTCAATTCACGTCCAGTGAGATAAAAACCCTTTCTGAAAGTGCAGGATGTGTCTTGAAAAATGAGATACTGCTTTATTTGTATCAAGATACTTCAGGGATTCAAGGGAAGCACATAATGAAGTTTTTGGTTTGTCAACTCTTCTTTCAGAGACACTTTTCATTTTGTTAATATTATGTTAGTCTTTTAGTTTCTCTAAAAAAAAATACTAGAACTTTTCCTACCCTATAAAAATAACCCTTTTTTCCCTTGTTATTTATTATGGTTAGGAATGATTAAATGTAGCAATCTGTGTCCTATGCTATTGGATTATTTTATTCTATTCCATTTTCTCAGAACTGCTGTCTTATTTGTATGTAATAAACAGGCTTTGGAGATTAGGGTGAGGAAAATTACACCTATTTTCTGACCTGTTTGCTAATATAATATTTACCTCACTGTAAATAGTTGTAACTAGCTAACCCATTATCATGAGCTTCAGCTGTTTACATCACGTCTCAGTTTTATCATTTGCTTTTCTGTAACTGTGGCTGCACTGACTAATTTAGCAATATAAGGTGTGTCTGATTACTTCCTTTGGAAGACAGAAACTGTCACTTATCCACTGCTAGCATGAAACTCAGGAAGTGTTTTATTCAATGCATAATGCCCGTTGTAGCTGTACTTTAGAGCTATGTTTTGATTACCTTCAATATCTTGATTTGTCACCTGACCTTGTCCATATTTGCTCTGCTTTCTATTTAGAGGTTGATTACAACGGGTTTTTAATGCTAGAGAACTCTGCTGTAACTGAAAAGATGGAATAGGGGTAAAGTGAATTGATCTCTTGTCTATCATAGGTTATATATGAGGTTTAAATCTGCCCATAAGGAAGATGGGGGAGGGGAACATAGTGGTTTGTAGTCTAATTCAGTTAAAGAATGGTGCTTTGCTAAGTAACTCAGCAGAACTGAAGAATACCTCTCTCCACACAGAGTTTCCTGCCAGAATAGCAAAAAAACCCTTTCTTTGTTTTTTAACTTTGCCGAGATCTAGAAGTCATCAATTTCTTGGTAATGTCAAAGGCAAATAGTGTGACTTTAAGGAGTTTATATACACTTGTATATAGTACAAGGTGTCCAGGAGAGACAAGGGAGGAAGGTGTGTGCTGGTGCTGCTGGCTTTGCACATGCTCATGCCTGTGTGCAAGCAGACTCATCCAGATGAAACCCTTTTGGAAAGCAAATGTTGTGTAGCTGTTGAATGCTCAGCCCCAGTGCACATTTCAAGGGTTAACTTTGGAATGGCTTTGCTCCAATCACAGGTTGAATGTCGAGGTTGGAGTACACCTTCCTGTCTTATTCCCCAAAGGAATGCCGTGCTCTGAGACAGCTCTCTCGAATGAACCAAAGCACAGTACATGGGGACCATCAGTTTGGCTCACTTTTGAGCCACAATGAAGTGCTAAATCAAACACACACTTGGTGAATTAGAATGCTCTGAGCAGGAATGATCCCTCTGGAGCAAGTTTTGCAGGAGACTGCTGAGGGTTGCTTACAATCCTCTTGAAGCTGGCAATCAGATTATCCTTTTCGTAGGTGAGCTAAGTAGGTTAAACATCTTCAAAGCCTCTAAACTGTATCTCTCATATCCTGAAAGCTATTAACACATCAGCACTGAGTCTGCTTCCCTGCAGTCTTAGGTCAAAGGGGCTAAATGTTACACCTTTCTGCCTTGCTTAATCATATCCATGTGCCTAAAAAAGAAATTCCCCAATGATCTCATTGGCTCTTATCAATTCTCAACTCTCTCCATGTACCATGGAGGAAGCTCAGGCCCTTCATCTAGAGAATGTCACCATGAGGCTCAGTTATAGACCGATACCCTAATTCCTGCAAGCAGGATAAGCATTTATTCATCAGCTTATCTTAACTGTCATACTTATTCCAAAAGGTCAAAGAGTCATCCAAAACTCAGGTTTACAAGCACTAGGTAAAAATGGCAAAGTGTCTTCAAGCTGTCTGAGTATAAAAACATACTTAAGGAATTCTTCAGATTCACCTCTGACACTTTGCAAGCAATTGGAGTTTCAAGTCCCTAACAGCAATGTTTGCTTTTTGTTTTCTATTATTCTCCTTCATGTTGTGAAAATACTGAAAAAAAAAAAGTCTCCTGAAATGTAGTGAAACAAAAGCCATGTAACAAAACTAACCATTTAATATATACACTAAATAATTCTGAATTTAAATAAAACTTTAAATAAGGAGTGGCCAGACTTGACTAGGGTCTTCCAAAGAAAATACCTCTGCAGAAACACAAGGAGAATGAAGTTAGCTGATGCATTCAATGTACTTACTTATGGTTTTAAATTGCTGAGCATCAAACTGATAAAAGTCGGTTTTGTTTTTTTTACAATCATTACTGAAATACAGGATTCAAAAACATCTTCTTCAGAGGGCAGGGAAGAAAAGAGTATTCCCATCCTCCTAAAACACTCACACTTTTCCAGATAAAATTCCTTTGTAGGATTCACCCTTCATTCCTTCCTGGCAATCTTCATTTCAATTCTTGACTTTTCTTGGGCAAGTAAGTGCTTTAAAATACAAAAAGGGTAAAGAGTATTTTAATTGTTGTTTGTCAAACTAGAAGGATTAGCATTTTAAGGAAATCATACAAGTAGAGTAGGAAAGTGTGAGAATTCTTTGAATGCATCCCTAAAGCAACCTGTGCTAGGGGAATGTGTCCCTGCCTGTGACAGAGGGGGGTGGAAGAAGATAATCTTTAAGGTTGCTTCCAACCCAAACCATTCCATGACCCTATGAATGCTGCCATAGATACCCTAGGAAAGTATTTTCTGTAAATAATTGTACATTGCATCCCTCTGTCCAGCATTCAAACCAATATGACCCTAAAATTATAAAATCGCATGCTAAAATTGATTTACCATATAAACAACACAATGCTTGGAAATTAGTGATTCCTCAGAGAATTATTCTGAAGAAATTAATATATCTAAAAATAAGGTTAGCACATTTTCTTCTTCCTTGAAAGAGTCAGTATTCCCTGGTAAGCACACTGCTCAAGACTTTTGGGAAGCAAGTGCAAACTACTGTGTTAGCACTACCTAATTTAGTAGTGCTGACATAACTGCAGCTGTGAGCTGGACTGGAAGCATCCAGGTATATACAGCTTACTCCTACAAAAAGGCAATTCAGAAGTGATGAGAGTTCCATGACAGTGGAGTAACAGACTACCACAGTATCCTTAGTTTCATGGAGTTCTAATTCTGAAGTATGGAAGAGAATCCAGAATAGGCAGTTTATGGTAGCAATTACAAATAATGGCACTGATGGAGCAGCAAGACCTTTCACAAGTCTTAGTCCACACAGCTATTGCAAGGAAGGACACAGATACATGGAGTAATGCTTTTAGGGAACAATTGCAATTGCAACAGAATTACACTGCCATTAAGATTGAAGTTGCTACAAAAGGCAGACTCCTGCTGTTTCTCATACTTCACTCTAATAAACTTTTCACTTTTTTCATGCTTTTAAATCTGTTTTATAAGTCCATTTTTGTGCTTCTGACAACGTAGACTTCCACAAAATTTAAGGTTCAAGTTTGTGTGCTGTAAAACTCAAAACAAACCTTGGATGGTTGAGGTTTTAACTTGAATGCTGCATTCTCAAATGTGGCACCCCACCCATTGGCTGCCTACAAAAGGAGGTTTTTAATTGACAGGAGAGTTAACATTCTTCCAAACCTCAGTCTGGAGCATGTGTAATTACAGTAAAGCATTGTTAGAAGCTATTTTAAAAGGAAATGTTGTCTGCCTTCTGAGGTTTTTCTATATCCATGTAGTCTGAGCATGTCAGCCTTTCTTTAAAACCACTGCGTTGTTATTTTTTGATAAATAAGCAGCACTAGCACACTTTAGTGCAGAAAATGACAAGCAGCTGGGGTCTTCAAATTTGCACCTTGCCACTGACTTTGTAGAGAACTTCAGTTATCCTGGGTCTCACTACTTAAATTTGTAAAATGGGACTTATGCAGCTGTGATTATTTATTTACTTGAAAAATTTATTTTCTTCTGTAAACTGCTGAATCTCAGGCATTAGATAATTTTATACATTTTTGTTACCTTTTAGGTATGTACTGGTTTAACTGAGGTCAGAACCTAACCTGTAAGAAATACTGTTTATACTGTATTTATATTTTCAGAAGACTAAACCTTCTCTGACAGTCAGCTGAAACATTTTGGTATTGAACTTATTACCATTCCTTCCTTTTCTCTAAGGTGCAAATTATTGCTTATAACAAATATTTTAATTAGTAGCCCACCTTTTTTCTGAGGGGTTAAAAAAAGTAGTGTTTATTAAATTTTTTTTACTATAAAGATATGACACACTCCAAATGTGTGTAGTCCCATCTTACTGTTAGTCATTCAGTTTTAAATGAAGTCATTCAGTTAAAGTCATTAAGTATTTAAAGTCATTCAGTTTTAAATAAATCCTTCCCTAAATAGGCTGTCCCGTCTCTACCTCTGGTGCCTACTCCATTCAGCCTTTTTCCAGACACAGGCCCCTTACAAGATGCTCCTCTGATAACAGAACAGGAAGTTCTTTATCTTCTAATGTTGTGTGACTCCAGATTTAATTATATGCTTTAAGCAGGTAGAAAATATGCCTTGCTCAAAGATAAATTACTTGGGCTGGTACAAGAAATTTCAGGGCCTATGGCATAAAGTCAGATCAGATGATCTGACCTTCTGCTCCTTGAACAAATGGCAAGTGACTTAAGAAGCCAGAGATAAAACGATGATGGACAGAGACCAGAACAAAGTGATGAAAAACAAAATTCAAAGACCAAAAACTTGAAAGCAGCAGCACAGCAGTAGCAGTGACACTTGTTTTGAGGGCGACCCTTCTCCAGGGGATTGTGCTGCTCAGTGTTCTCACATAGGTTTCTAAATCCAGTATTTCAAGTAAAATTAGGACTGCTGCAGCTCCTCCTCTTCCTTCAACTTGCTGTCATAATGATCATAAAAGGACCCACCTAATTCCAGTCCTTCCAGTTGTGCAGTAATCAGCTAATTATGCAGATTACAGAAAACTGAGGGGGGGGATGCAATATATGTGCTATGGTAGGAAATGTTTCTCTCCTTACATGAAACAAGTGATCCTTTAATGTTGTGTTATTTAGATCTTAAAATGCATTCCCTTCCCTGGGAACAGGAATGAAGTAATTTCAGAGAATTAACTACTTTACATTGCTTTAGATTTTAATTCTACTTTATTGTATGAATATGCAAAACATGTCTGCACATATCCATAGACAAACTATGTGTTGTTTCAACAAAAATAAGTAAATGAAAAAGACCAGTTGATGGGAAGAAAATGGATGTTCAGCAGCATCTCTGCACACAATTATCCGTGAATGTCCATACATTTGGAAGAGTGATGTACAGTATTTGCTGTTGGTAGTGTTTATTAAAAATATTCAGGGTGTTTTTTTGGTTTTTTTTGTTTTTTTTGTTTTTTTTTTTTTGTGGCTATCAGAAAGACTCAATCTAAACAAAAATTCAATATAGTATTTTACAGAATAAAAATTAGGCTTCCTTATGTAATTAAGTTGACCCTCCATTCTAAATAAGACTTGAACACAAGCAAAGATTATCTGTCCCAGGCAAATCCTAGGGATTACATGGTGCATAAACTAATAAGGGTTTATCTTTTCTTCTTTCTGAGAGAGGAAATAACTAGAGGAATATTAAAACATTTAATGCGACATTAAAGAATTGCAAACAGAATTGGGAAATTGGGTGGTTGTGAGTCTCTCAGCAGCATCAAATCACCATTAAGTTTAAGTATGCAGATCCTGTATGCAGACACACAAAATTCAGAATATTCCATGTATGCAGAACTGTTTTGTTCTGTGAAGTAAAAAATGTCAAGTATTCTTAAGATGTTTATTTTAAAAGATAATCTGAATATAGTCAGCATAAAATTTTGTATGCACCATATTACTCCTTTTTTGGGGGTATCATAGTCACAATAAGAAACTAGACAAAATTTTTATCATTCAGCATAATTTAGATGAAGATACTTTTGGTAAAGTAACTGAGACACAATTAAAATGTGCTGGTTTACACCCTAAAAAGGAAAAAAATATATTTAGTACCTACCAACTGAAAGACTTTCATGAACACTGTAATATGGCTATTTGGGAAAACGTCTGTTTATTTAAAAGGCTAATCAGTGAAAGCTATAACCTAGACTTGAAACTAGAAAGCTATCAAAAAAGGAGTCAGAGAAATGAACTACTTTGTTCCCAGTCACTTTTTGACTGCTGGTTCTGAGATCACCCTTGACTGGATGCTATATATATATTGTAGGATAAGTACTCAGCAGAATTTAAATCCATTTAGTAAGATTCACACCTCTAACAGCTGAAGATAAAACTGTTCATTTTAAGGCTTTACTAGGACTGATTCCTCACTCCCTTTTCTCCTTTCTGTCTTGCACATCCTGATGCCAGTTAGCAAGGCCTAGTACACACAGTACAGCAAACTCCCTCGTTCTATATAGTAAATGTGAAGAGAATGGTGGTTCCATCCCTGCTGGTACAAATGGGGTAGTTCATGGCATTGGGTCTCTGAATTTTATGATGGCTTTTCATATGCAATTAAAACTTTTTCTCCTTTATATGTAGGAACAATGGTCTTCATACATGTTATTTTGAAGAATACAGCTCTATGTGTTTAGGATGGTATGAACTTTATTAGTCACAGGACCTGTACGTAAGAGTTTTTCTAGATGGCTTGCTATGAAATTCTGTAAATATAGTATCACCACGAGGAATTTGTTTTATATTAAACCAAGGAAACAATTAATGTATTTGGATTAGGTCAGAGAATCACAGAATGGGTAAGGTTGGAGGGGACCACAGTGGACCATCCAGTCTAACTCCCCTGCTCAAGCAGGGTCATCCTAGAGCACATGGCACAGGACTGCATTCAGATGGTTCTGGAATATCTCCAGTGAGGGAAACTCTACAGCCACCCTGGGCAATCTGTTCCAGTTCTCAGTCACCCACAGATCATCTTCCTTATATTAAAATGAAATAAAAAAGAATGACTAAGTCTGAAGACTGCCAAACCCATTGGTGTGCTAGTTTTCCATCTGTACTATGGAAATTATGCAACATTTCTATATGTCTTTGAAGATTCATTGAACTCTGTAAGAGTTAAATATCATCTTCACTGAGCACTGTCAAATTTACAAGGTACTGGGACTTCAATTCAGCAGCTTGCTTCACACTCCACTGTTTCCTTAGCTCTTTGTGGCAATGAGTCTACAAGTCTTCTGCTCATAAGTGTCCTGAATATGTCTTCTTTTGTCCATAATTTATCTTGTAAAAGGAAATATAAAGTCTATCTGATTATAAAATCTGTCTTAGTTTTAGGAAAAAATATTCTTAAGCCTGTAATTGATACTTCAAGAAACATAAGCTTAAGTCTTTATAATTATAGGTTATATAAATTGTTCTAAATTATTTATATTGTATAGTACCCATGGCATTTGTTGCCTTCCAATGCAGTGGAAAAGGTCTACATAGAAAACATAGTAAGTTTATCATGTTGGCCCAGATTCGAGAATGCATTTAAACTCTTACCTTCTGTTGAGTCCCCACTTCTCACTGAAAATCAAACGGCTGCTGGTGCCTAAACAATATTTTATTGAACATCAACCTGCCTGTTGTGCACTCTGTGCATACTCTCAGCAAATGACTCTTGCATCTTTTGGCTGATTTGAAGTACCTACTTTAATTCAGGTATAGCAAATGTGATATATATAACATTCATGATGTTAGTGCTGACAGTTCTCTGGTTCAATTACTCCTCATCCCAACTACTCTGCAAAAGCAAACAATAAAAGTAGGAGACCATCCCACAGAGATTTGGAGATGAGACATTCAGAGCCTACTTGACAACTGACACATGCTCAGTTCTTCATCACTATTTAGCACCTTTTTGATCTTACATGTCTTAAGATACAAGTTTTCTTATACTCACTTCTTTCCTACTCCTAAATTCTCTAGCTAATCCCAGTGTTCCCTACCCCTCAGTACTTCCAGCGATTTTTTGACCCTCAACAATACATTCAGTAACTTCCCAGTTCCCAAAGCAGTCTGGATGGTGTTTAAAGACAGAGGGCTCTTGTGCAGATTAGCCTGGAACAGACGAGGGCTACATTCTACTCACCTTTCCTTTGATGGACACATTACTTAGGGGGTTTATCCTGACCAGGGTTCAGTTGCCACAAAACTGCACAGCTGAGCAGCAGCAAGAAAGACAGGTCCTGAAAGAAAGCTGAAAGACAAGCAGACCACAGCAACAGGGTGTTCACAGTTGACAGGGTGAAGGACTAAACAACTAAGAGGTGAACAAATAAACAGGTAACAAAAATCTTCATTTTATTTTCAAGCAATTTAAAACATTTAAAGGCAATGAAAAACCAATAGACATGGTAAAAGGAAAAGTTAGACAAAACTCTGCATTTCTTTTTCTTCTCTCCTAAATGAAATATAGTCTGCAGTCTCTATAAATCCATGTTCTTTCTCCACCCTGGATACTGCATTCAATTCTGCAGCCTCCTTCCGGTCTCAGTAAAAATAGAACTGGAAGAAGATTCAGAAATGGTTAACAAGGACAAAGGCAGAGAAATGGGATTTCATAACAGTGAGTTAAAATGGTAGGAAAGTAGTTCTTTATGAAAAGGGCACCGCTTCTGTTTGTGACAAAGCTGTCTAGGTAATAAAAGCAGGCAAAATCTCAAGTATCTTTGAATTCAGTACAGATGACTTCCCCAGTGTATTTGCATATTTTACTTGGTGATATATGGAAAAAAATATTATCAATTAATTTGTTAGTGCAGAACAGGCCTTCCCTGCCTACAGGACATGGTTTCATAAAAACCTTTAGGCAAAAGGAAGTGATATTGGAGTCTCTTTCCCTAGCAGGGTGGAACTGCTAATTTGAAGGTATCTGCTATCACATCATGGTATCAGAATTGTGTAGGTGGCAAGGGACTTCTGCAAGTTCTGTAGTCCAGCTTTCTCCTCCTGGCAGGTCCCGTTAAAGCAGGTTGCTTTTAGCCATCTTCAGTTGAGTTATGTATATCTCTAAGGATGGAGTTCCTATAGCCTCTCTGGGCAAGTTGTTTAAGTGTTTGATTCTTAAAAGAAAAAATAATTGTTTTCTATATTAAATTGTTATAGGTTGTGCTCACTGCTTCTTGAGCACCTCTGGAAAAAATGTGGCTCCATCTCTTCTACACCCTTCCATTAGGAATTGGTACACAGATGATCTCCTCTCACCATCTCCTTTAAACAAATCCTTTAAACATCTCCTTTAAGCAAATCCAGCTCTCTCTTCTTGTATGTCATGAACTGCAGCCGCCTGAGCAGTTTGGTGGCCTTCACTAGCCTTACTTTAATGTGTCAATGGCTTTCTTAAAACGAGACACAGAGCTGCAGATGTAGTGTCACAAGTGTCAGATGGAGGGGAACAATCAGTTCCCTCCAAACCCACCAGTGGCACTCAGCCCAGTTTGCAGCTGAGCACATTTTCTCCAAGAGCACACGGTTGACTCGCAGTCGATTTGTCCACCCCAACCCTCAGCTCCTTTTCTACAAAGCTCTCCATCCAGTCAGTTCCCAGCCTGTCCCACTGTGTGGGGTTATGCAGCCCAGTTGCTGGGCTTTGCATTTGCCTTTGCTGAACTTCATGAGGTCCCCAAGAGCTCATTTTTCCAGTCTGACTAGGTCTGTCTGAGTAGCAGCCCTGCCTTCCAGTGTATCAGCCACTCCCCCCAATTTGGTATCACCCACAAATGTGCTGAGAGGTCACTCTATCCTATCATCCTGGTCATTACATCAGCTATTTCAAGAATCCAAGTTGATGTAACCTATATAAAGAAAGTAAGTAAAATATCCTTCCAGACATACGCTGGAGACTTCAAATTTCGTTTTAGAAAAATGCACACATTGCATTGCCAAGTCTTTTTTTTCCTCAAGATATAAAAGACTTGGATTCCACAAGAAGCAGGCTGTGGGCCTTTTTTTGGGTGCAAATGCTGAATGTAGAACTTGACTTAGAGAGTGCAAATCTTCTGGAAGGCAGAGATGACTGTCAGAACCTAAGAGCCAAGCGAGCTGGAAGTTATTTACAGAGTCCTTCCCCAGCATCTCCAGTGTGTGCCTTTGCTTAAAGACAGGCAATATAATTCCATGCCATAAAAATGGACAGAACTGCATCAGTAAATACATGGTGCTCTGAGGATGTTCTTGCAATCTCATTACTTGCCTGGGTGGTTGTATGCACGGAATGGACTCTGTGTTAGCAGCTGTTGTACTTAAGGAGCAGGGGAGAGATAGGAGAACAGGAAAAAAACAAAACCAGAAGGAAGAGAGAAGAAAATTGTAGGAATAATTCAGCTCCTCTGCAGACATTATAGCCAGTTGCAAGAACATTTCTGTAATAACAACCTTTCCAGCACACAACTGTCTGTTATGGGCAGTCACACACCAGCATGGTGCATTTGCAGCATGGACAGAGTCATATTGCTGCCAAAGGGCATGTAAATCACAACGTTACAGACATGATCCCCAAAATTCTCTCAGGACATATTGTGCTACTCAGAGACTTACTATTACCAGAGACATTATAGGTTATGCTATAGGCTGATATAGTCTTAAAGTTGGATTTTGATCTGTGTGCTAGAACTGAGATAACACATGTACATCACAAAATACTATTAAATGGTGTAGCAGAATGTTTGCTAATCTTCCACATGGAGTTTGTCTCTCCAAACTTTGCTTTGTAACTCTTGTACATTTTGGGATAACATCTCCAACAACATGAGCTGAAGAAAACATTAGTAAACAGGAAGCATTGGTTGTGAAAAGGAACTAAGAGAAGATGGAAGGACATGAAAGTGAGGAAACCCAGCCAAACCTCCAAAAATGGGAACAAAGGCACTGAATGTTTCCAAACAAATACTCAGATAATTAAGGCTGTTTGGTTTGGTATTTTTATGAAGACAACAATGATAAAGAAGTTGTGTATTACTTGGACATTCAGTATCTGAAGGAACATACACTTCTAATGGATATATTCCAGGCAGAACTTGTGTCCCAATCCAATGTTTATGAAAATGTGGGATAACTCAGAGACATTTACCAAGTATACCAACAAGTAAACACAGTCATTTGATTTAACTGCTGGGAAGCAGCTCTTCAGGTTTAATTATTCTGATACCCTCACAGTAAGGCACGTGCTTCTTTCCTTATTTTCCTCCAGGAGTCAGTGCCACAGAGGAACCCAATCTGGGACTTAACCTGGGATGCAGAACATCAAATTCCTCTTTCCCAGCTCTGCTACAGCCATCATAAAGTACCTTAAGCAAATCATCCTGCCTCCATTCCCATCTCTAACAATGGGAAAATAATTTCTTTCACCATTCTTTATTAGTTCATTAATTCAGTGGGGCAGCCAGTATGTCCTATGGCTTAACTGCCACATGCTTAATCCTGTAGGATCCTAATGTTTTAGGACTTTGATTAGACACCTACAGACCCTAGTACTTCTATACTGATAATCAGCAACACTACATTTGTTCACAACAGCTAAATGCAGAGTATATATATATTTGACCAAGGTAGGTGCCATTCTTTTTCATTTCTCAGGAAAAATAACTGCTGTCACTAAAGAAAAAAATTTAATGGAACTATTATTACTCCAAAAACACAGTTCTTCAGTTGTTTAGTCAGCAGTCAATCTACTGTTACACTGGTCTCAAAATCACTACCTTCACCTGATCCCAGGGTAGTGGATAACTTGCACTTACATTAACTATATTTTAGACCATTCTAGCACTTTCCATAAACATTTTAACATTTGTATTATTACAGTCTGTCATTTTCCTGCATGTGCATAATCCTGGGCACTGAGAGATGAGGCTTTTAGAACTCATTTAACAAGTTTGCCAATAACAGTATTATGCTGTAGGAATGTTCCTCAGTACAGCCATGTGTCTCAATTATATTAATCTGTTTCTCAGATTTAAAAACAATTAAAGCAATCATAAGGCACATGCACTTGTTTGAGAAAGTATATTTGAAAAGCAAATGCTTCTCCCCACCCCTGCACAGCTCCAGTTGACAGACAGAAAGAATTCATCAGTAAGGGAGAAATGCCATTTGTCACTTGTGACTTAGGCCAGTTTCCAAGTGCTTCAAATAGAAGAAAAGAAACACTACAAAAAGAAATATGACAGGTCTACACTGTTACGTACGTTTTTAATTAAGAAATTTAAAGGGAACAAAATCTAATTTTAAAAAATATTACTCTGTCATTGTAATCCATATGAACTTCCAATCTGTTACTAGTATATTTTCTTAGCCATATGCCTGTCAGTTAACTGGCCCATCTAGCTCCACCTCAATAAAAGTATTTCCTGCTATAAGATTTCCTCCCCTCTCACCAATTTCACTAGAGGTTCTCCTTTGAACTTTTACTACACTGATGGGAATCAGAACTCATGACTTGCATTCCTTACTTCATCACTACATACAGTTTTTATCTCTACACATCTTGTGTACTTTCTCATAGAAGCAGCTGTAGTCGAGCATTTCAGTCTCATTTGATTTTTCAGTGGTGTTAAGGTTACTTTCCTTTTTTCAGAGAAAAACATATCAGCTGTACTAACACATTGCATCAGAGTCCTGAAGAACAACATGAAATGCAATTAATCTTGCTCCCTTGGATACTGTTTTCATTGTCATATGCAATGGTATGCTGGATGGGATACTGTTCAACTGGAAGTTTCATGAAGCAGCTCTCGGACACCATTAAAATGTTCTAATAGGTGTGACTTATTGACCGGAAGAGTCGGTAAACAAATGAAGTATAAGTGACAGTACGAGACCAGAGTAACAGTAATTAGCAATGCGACTCCATGAGTAATAAGAAAATTGCCCTGACCCAGTTGATGGCAATAGCAAGGAAATCTTTAAAAAATTTTTTTTAAAAATTCCCAATAGATGGGTTTTCTACCAACACTTATAAGGGTCATGGACAACCTTTCTGGGCTGACAACCCACTTCACTGGTATTCCACCCAGCTGTGCTGGGACACACAGTGGGAGCTGTGCTGCCCATGTTGGCCAGAGCCGGGCACAGGGATGGGAGGAGAAGGACGGGCTGGCAGCATTGGCCCAGCACGCCGTACCTGTGGCTGCTTGGTACAGATCTGCAAGGCATCAGGGCTTCACAGGATGCCTCCAGCAACCTTCCCCTCCCTGCAGAACACCAGCTCTCGGGTGGGAACCCTGCTGATTCCTGCTGTGTGGAGTTCACACCATCTCCCTGTGCCTTGACAAGCGCCGTGCACAGTCCTGGCTGAGCTGCCGCAGCTCGCCTGGTGTTCTGCACGTGGTGCACAAAGGCACCAGGTGTACAACGGCATATCAATATCCTGCCTCCCATTGATGTTCCACCTTTATCCCACGCTACCCTCCCTTCAGTGCCAACACAAACATTTCAGAGAGCCTGGATTAATGAGAGCATAACAAAAACAAATCTGATCTGTCTCTGCATGCTTTTTGCCTATTGGAATCACATCGCGTGTGATTTTCTACCTCTTGCTGAATAAAGAGGAATGTTATAACACAGAAATCAGCATTTTAATGCAAAAGTAGAATTATCCTTCAGTATGTGCATGAAAAAACAATTTTATTTCTTTGATGAAAATACTGTTCACAACCTCCCCCACCAAACTACCAGCTGCTCTCCAATACTAAGATGACATGTCCAAGAAAAAGTTCCTACTAAGTTCCATTAAAAAACCCTAGTTTTCTCTTTCCATATCCTAGCAGTGTAGGCCTCAATGGGATCCAATGGGAGTAATATCCTGGAATATAATAATGCAAAAAAAAAAAAAAAAAAGGGATGAACACCACAGGACAAAACACATGCACACAAAATCAATATTCTAAATTTCAGGGCTCCTGGTTGCTCGAACAACTGAGAGGAAATGCACTGGTTTCAGTGCAATAATAAAAGGTCTGAAGAAATAGTTGGAAAGTATGAGCTCAGAAAATCTCACATAAAAGCAAGTGGTATTGTCTGTGTGTTGAGAGAGCAATGAAACTGATTGAAATAAGGCATCTAGTTGTAGGTTTTACAAAATAATACAAGAGTTGGAAAGGGAATGGAAAAATATGCAAATATAATACAATGTACAAAAAATTACTTACTATGAGAGTATTTTGTTTGAGGTACAATTAAAAAGTTTTTATCAAGTTACAAATATCCGTAGCCAGTTTAGGAGTTGGTTGTTCTTTAGTCATCCAAGGAAAGGAGCAATCAGTAGATTAAGTCTGGCTGATCAGACTCCAGATAGAGCACGTCTTCAGCACTGCTTATAATTAACCACTAGACACTAGACTAACTTACAACACAGTTCCTGCTTTACTCTTCAGATCTAGATTAAATTACCTAGGAACTGCTGTAATTCGAAAAGAAAATAGAGCTCCCAGGGCAGGAAGGTCTGGAGGCGCGGAGAGGTGCCCCATCAGAGACCTGCGGGGTGTGACCCCCTGTGCCTGCACCGCGCTCCGCTGCCCGAGTGACAGGTCCCAGCTCTCCCCGGCTCTTCCAGCGGCAGCTCCTCCCTTCTGGCCAGATGGACAGCACAGCTCGGGCTCCGGCTCCGGGGGACCCGGCTCGGGGCAGAAAGCAGCCTTTTATAGCCGGCCCTCCGCCGCCGCGGCTCACACCTACACACTGCGCTGCCGAGCAGGGCGCCGCTGCCGGGACCCGCGCCGCGCCCGCCGCTGCCCATGGCGCCGCTGCCCCCGCTCCCGCTCCTGCTGCTGCTGCTGCTGCCGGCGGCCGGTGAGTAGAGCCGGGCCCCGGGCCGGGGCTCGGCACCCGCACGGTCCTTCCCGGCAGGGAAGCGGCCCCGGCCAGCGGCGCCTCCGCGGGCTCTGCTGGACGCGCTCCCTTGCCCGTGCCCGGCCGGATGGGGCTTGGCAGCGTCGGGGGGCAGGTGGGAAGAGGGGTAGAGAAAGGAGTGTTAGCAGAAACACTGACGGGAAGAGCCTGTCTGCCCACGCCGGAGAGCGGTCCATGTGACAGGTGGCCAGCGCTCGGGCACGGCTGCTGGGACTCCCCCACAGGAACCCCCGATCTGCCGCTGCCAGCGGCGCTGCAGCTGCCCCGACAGCCCGGCCGGTGCTCAGCCGCACCGGCACACGGGAGCGGGGCTGTCGGGGCTCACATCACTGCTGTAAAGCTCAGCGGTAACGTACAACGCTGCTAACGAACCTCTGCGTCTCAAATCAGTTGCAGCTTGCACGTGCAATAACCATCTTTCTATAATGCCAGTATCTTTACCCCCACTCTTCCCCGGGTGTTGGAGTGAGCTGTCGTGGAGCACTTGAGTTAGTAAGCAGTTCAGAAGCAGGAATTGCTAGAACTGAGATTGCCAACAAAACCCTACCTGGGTTAGTCTGAAAAATGAGTCAGTCTTCGTGAACAAGTTATGATGTGAGAATGTAATTAAAGGACCCCTGCCTCATACCTTCACACAGCCAATTACTCACTTGGCAAATATTTAATTATTTTTTTTGTCCCCTACATCCTATTTATTAAGCAGTATTAAAGACCGCTTGTAACAATTCACAGTCCATTTCCTCATAGGTTTTCTGCAGTATTCATCAGTACAGTATCTGAATGTACTCACTTCTCTGAAATTATATATCGTCCCTCTTTTTCAGATAGGTAGGTGGGCTGACACAAAAAACCATCCTCTAATTTTAGGTTCCCATGGTGACATGGTAGAACCCGATTTTACCTACAACTACATAAAATTATGTGGAACTTCAACTTCTCAAAGCCTGGTTCTCACTGAGTACTGTGGTAGCTTGGTACTCCAACCCCAGGATATTCAGCAGGCTGAGAGCCTACTATTAGTAAACATCAATAGGCATTGTTTTAAAGTGATTAAATTAACCTCATGCTGAACCTTTTTGACAGCTGTAAGGATAAAA
The DNA here is from genome assembly GCA_013397915.1 of Daphoenositta chrysoptera. NCBI lineage: Eukaryota > Metazoa > Chordata > Aves > Passeriformes > Daphoenositta > Daphoenositta chrysoptera. The sequence goes on along the minus strand of VZRO01007986.1, from coordinate 580,657 downwards.
TCCTATCTTCCAGAATAGCAATCAGCTGCCTTAAGTAAAAGATTCTCGTGCACTTTCTTTTATACATTCCTACGCAGCTTGCAAATTCACCACACCAAATCTTGCAAATAGCAGGATCCTAAAGATAAAAGAATTCCTAAAGAATTCACTCCTAGAACAGACTCTGGGCACAGAATGGAGCAGGGTCTGGGGGAAGGCAGTCGTGTGATTAAAGCCCATAAGGTAAGGTGCTTGCATAATGGGGCCGACTTAGGGCCCCACCAAGCTCCCTGCCCCAATTCTACTTCCTGACCTCAGATTGCCCCTATCATTCCTCCTGCATTTTGATCATCCTCCAGACTTCATCCTTTGCATGGCACAAAGCTCAGCAAGAACATTAAGGAAAGCAATGAAATCACTGCTTCTGCCAGCTCGGAGTGCTCATTATGGAGAGCCTGGCTGCGCTCCGATAGCTCTGACTCAGGCACCTCAGTCACCCACTCCGTGGGCAGTGAGGAGCATGGGAAATGCAATTCACCTGTTTCTCAATTGGTCCAAAGTATCAAAACAGGAAAATTTAACCTTTCAAAAATTTACATGTGACCAGAGTTTGTGGAGATAGCATGTACGTTGTCTGGGCAATAAAATGAGGTGAAAAAGGCCATTCCTGATGGCTTATGAAACAAGAGGTAAAAATATAAGCAAAACCTAAGAGGTTTCTATAAGGTATACAGAGGTTTTTTTGCAAGATCTTGGAGAAGCATCAGAAAGTCTGCTTATTCCCAAGTTTCAAGTTCTGAACTACTGGAGCACTGTGACTGCATAGAGATATCCCTATAGGAAATTTTACACATATTTAACATCAAAAAATGTTTTTGTACCCTCAGTCTTTGAAAGAATGGCTTAAAAATTCTTTTTAAACCCACAAAACAGCATACACTGTATTAGATGCTAATAATGTAGTTAGGTATCATCATTATGCAAAGTTGTACATCTCAATAAAAATGTGAGTATGTATCTGGAAAAATAATCATTATCTTTGCATTGAGCTTATTGCAAAGAGTAAAATGTTACAGGAAATATGACCTTTCACAAAAAATTAATGTGTTTCTAATTTTTTTTCCCTGTTTGCATATGGAAATTTAAGGGAGTGGATTTTTAAAATACTTTATAAAGCAATGAAATTAAAATAAACACAGTCTGGCTCGCTCCCTTTTTCCCCACCTACAAGGTTGTTTGACAGAGCTGCACACAATCTGCATGATAAAAACCAAAAAACAGAGTAGACATCGAGGGACAACACTGCTCTTTCAGGAATGCATAATCAAACCTCTCATTCACAAAGTCTTCATAAAAACAAACAAAACCACACAGAAGATTAAAAAAACTTAATCATAAAATATTTGGAAATATGCAGAAGGTCACTTCAGTCTCTAACTGTATTCCACAACAGTTCTGATAAAACACTCTGGGGATTTTGTTATATTGCAAACACACCAATGCTATCATCATCAGCAGCATATTGATGCTATGATTGTTTCCAAAGTTCTATGCATTCTCAGATGATACTTCCTTGCTTTTATTAACCCAACCCACAAAGCTGTTGTGACTGAGTATCATGTTTAGAGTATCCATAGTACAACGCCATGCTGGTTTACTGGATGTCCAGATGCTGTAGCACAAATAAATTACAAGGACAAAAAGTTTGTCCTTTTCTTTAAGATACATGGCATATTATACTTCAGCTCGTCAGGTACCAGACAGTTCATCACTTCTACTTGTCATGGATTTAAATCAAGGGACTGGGAATTGTCCAAAGTTAGCAAACAATGCTCTGATGAAACCAGGAATATGACTTGGAAATTCTTATTTTCTTCTTCCTGACTTGTATCTCTCCTACACCATCTTTCCCTAGTTGCCAGGAACTGAAACACAATGTAAAAATTCTTCACTTTTTTCAGAATCCCCAAGGTCATGCAGAGCAAACCCAGCTTTGCCATTAACCATAGTTCCTCTAGACATTGCTGGCTGTCTGCAAGAGTAACTATTACTAAACATTGTGGAGTTGTCATTTGTAATGCTGCAGCCTTATTGCAGGGTTTTTTTCAGCTCAGAATTTACTGAACCTGTACTGAAAATGAACATGCTATCCTAAAACTAATCTGTTTATAACCAAATGGATGCTTCTGCTACCCAGAACCAAAATTTCACACTAAACATAGAGGCAATATTCTGGAACAGGAGCCATGCACAACAGATACTATTCACCATCTTAGCAAGGAGGTTTAGTGCAAACTCAGCAGTTTTGAGGTGAAACTGCAATTGACTACATAGCAAGGAAGCTTTTCTTAATTCCTCAGGATATGATTGCTTTTAATCAATGGCCAAAGCTGCATGTGCAAGTTTAAGCACCCTTGTTGCAACACTTCTGTCCCTAGATCACATGCCCAAAAATCAGGAGGGACAAGATCTGGGAGTGGTCAGCAGTCAGGAAAGTACCAAATGCTGCCTCAGGATTCTTCCTGGTTTTTTACCATTCTCACACACAAATCAATTGAATTTCTTAGTGAGGTGATTTCATGAGGTGTTTAAATTCCATTGTTTCATGAAACTACAAGTGCCAGAGATCAGCAGCATCCCACACATTTCAAGTTACTTAACTCTGCTGGGACCAGTATTTTTTCTGTCAGATTTTCCCTTAACTGATTACAGTTAATCATATAATCCATTATAATATAATCTATTACAAAAGATTATTATGCTATTATAATAGATTATGTGATTATACAGATTATATAAAAATTGCATAATCATATAGTTAGTTTGTAGGAAAATAACTATCAAAGCCTTCAACAACAATATCTAACTATTTTTTTTATGCTGTCTCCCCTATAGGTGTTATCAGTTATTAAATCTTAATGTCTTTTGCAACCGGTAACCAGTACTGGGAGTTTAGGTTTATAAGCCGTTTTCCTCTTCCCAAAATAAGTAATTAGTGTAATTAATAAGAAACTCCAACCAGAAACCGTGTAAAACTAATTTGTTTTGTAGTCATTCACCTTCTTAAAATTTGCTGTGAATAGCGTGGAGTCTGCACTGCAAGGAGAGGCTGCCCATTCCCATTAGGGGTCTTCAGTGTTTTAGTTCAACCTGTCAGGATGACATGGACCCCTAAAAATGTCACCCAGATCACCTAAACAGTTTTCTGCTGTTTGGGACCTCTTCCCTTAGTACTGACATGGGATAGTCAAAATATAGTTCCTAAAGAAAGCTTTGTTCTGGAGAAATAATAGTGAGAATCACTTAAACAACAACAACCCCAAACAAAAGTAAACAAAAAACCAACCAAACCCCACCTTTCTAATTTCCCTGGAAATGACTCCAAGCACCCACCCATTTCACTGCCTTACATCCACCACACCATCCCCACCAGTTATTTGGCTGCTTTGTGTGGAAATGAGGAAAACCAAAACCCTATCATAAAGGACCTATTTGTTCAATGTAAAGCACTACATTCTACAAAATAACATGGGCAAAATTGCACGTTATGTTAAAGAGAAAATACTGCAACCCTGGGGCAGCTAAACTTAGCAGATGCCTGGGCCTGGGCCACAGAACACACGCTGGCCCTCACCAGTTTGGGGACTGGAAAAGACTGAAGCCTGCCATCATACACTGCCTCCATGGGAGGAAACCTCTGCAGCCGTTCTGTGCTCAGTGTTCTGCTCACTACGGACTGGAGGAAAAGGGACTGGGTCAAGCAGCGTGGCCCCAACGTGTCAAAAATAAAACTGGATTATTTTCCAGTACTGTCATTTTTTATCAATGCCTAAAAACCCCCAAAAAATCCCAACTATTTTATATTTGCATGATGGGTCCAATAATAGCTTTTCTTCCACAGTTTATAAAGGCACTTGTGGGGAAGCCCATTTCAGAAATCGAAGAGGAATTCTGGAATTAGCTGGAGCCATCAGATGCACCACAGGCCGCTCTCCTTTTGCCTACCTACGCTATGGATGCTACTGTGGCCTGGGAGGAAAAGGATGGCCCAAGGACAGAGTGGACTGGTGAGAGTAACTATTTGTATGAGTGATTAAGTGCTGAATGCAGATGACAGATAAAAGGACTAAAATATAAATTAGGCCTATTGGAGAGAGGGAACTCAGTTTAAACACATCTCAGATCGCTAAGAAACTCTGAAGCATTAGAATTGTGTTTCTGTAGATCTTTATGATCTTGCCTTCAATTCAAATTCTCATTGCTTTAATACAGGATTCACAGTACAACAGTTTCTTTGCTGTTGCTGTTTGGCAAAGAGCTAAATAACTGAAGTCTTTTTGGAGAAGCTTTAAAGCTCAAAGATTGAAGCTATCTAAAGTAGTATTTTTTTAAAAAGGCAATTAAAAAATCCTTTGATTTTACTATCTTCCATGTTATTAGTATTCAAAATAATACATTAAAAAATTATGCAAAATTCAACCAGTTGAAAAATAAGAATAATTCTAAAAACCAAACCTTTCCATTTAGTACTAAATCTCAGCATACTGACTATCATAAATGTAATTTAGAATTGAACATTACCTGACAAGAAGATGATTTTCTGTTTTTTTTTTTCTGGTTTTGTTTTGTTGTTGTTGTGTAGTTTGTTTTGTTTTGTTTTGTTTTTTAATTTCTATGCATGAAATGGAGTTACTGAGCTATGTTGTTTAGCTGTTATGTACCACAGGATCTTTACACAGCGATTTGTGGGGAATGACCAGGTAATTACTTAATAAGCATAGGAAAAAATGGTAATTGCAAAGTGAGAGCTCACAGAATTAACTTTTCCTATTGCAGACACAAATTCCTCAGGCAACCTAAACACCATCTGAACACCACGTGCCTGCTGTAATCTGATGGTTTTAGGCTACCAGGAGGAAACTGAATCAATGAATGAATGAATGAATGAAGACTGACTTTGTGGATACACCGTTCTTCCACCAAGTCAAAAAGAAAGGGTGCAATTAGTTTGCAGCAAAACCTTACAAGCTGCCCAATTTCAGGTCCTTGTTACCTCCCCCACTTGGTATTCCAGGCTTGCAGTGACTCCACACCAGAGACACTACACCAGCATATGTTAATGCCTTTTTTAAGCATTAAAATGTCATTAATTCTTAACTGTACTGTTCAGCTTCACAATGCCATAGACAGTCTATAAATTCTTTGTGTCAATTATGACAAGAACAATTTTGAAATAATAATTTTGAGCAACTTTCCCATTTTCTGGTGGTAATAAACTAATAGTTCATTTTGTAGAAGGGGCTAAGAGGAAGGCATATGCACATATAACTGAGAATGCTTTGAAGATTCAACTAGCTCAATGTATATCAGACATTTTTCTCATCACTGATTACATGAAAAAGTAGTAATTTTTTCCAGGTGATCTATTAAACAATTACCCTGGTTTGGTCCCTGAGCAGGTAATGTTTGTACACTCACTGACATTGACTGTTTTTTATTTCACAGCTGTAGTAACCCACTGATAAACCCCATGCAGATTGTGTGACCATAAATCACCATTTCTGTTCCTCTCAGGTGCTGCTTTCATCACGACTGCTGCTATGGTAGGGCAGAACAAGCAGGTTGTCAGCCAAAGACTGAAAGTTACCACTGGGAATGCAAAGACAATTCTGCTGTGTGTGGTGAGTGAGCACTCGGGAGTTTTTTGGTGTTGGGTTTTGGGGGTGGCTTGTTTGTTTTGTTTTGTTTGTTTCTTATTTCTACTGATTATCTCATTAGAAAGGCATTTTCTTAATTAACTGTAAAACCCTTAGTTTACCATCCTTCCTTCTGTGACTTTCTTTGCCAGGATACACTGTGCCTCCAGAGAGCACAGCTAACCCAATCAACCAAGTGCAGTTGTTTCTTCTTAATCCACCCCTGCTGACTGACATAAGCAAACAAAAGCTGTGCTCTAGAAGCATCTATTAACTTTTCAGGAAACACAACCAAGACCCTCCTCCTTTTACTCAGCATTTACATTTGTTGAGGAACCCATGTTATGCTACACCCTGCAGGTCTCCATCTGGAGAGCAACTGCAAACAGGAGACAAGAAAATTGTAACAGCTTAAAAAGGATCTTTTCCCTACTTAGCAGAAAATATTTCACACCATTTTCAAGTTTATAACGGACAAGTTTTTGGCATATTTACCTCTGATCAGTTGCACTGATGTCTGCAATTTATGAATGAATTCATAATTACAGTTTACCATTTCAAACAATGAGGTAATAAAATATTTGATGAGTATGTTTATTTCTGGAAGTTAAATTAACAAATATTAATTTGAAAATATTACATAATAGAAGTGTACAAATTGCAACAGATTGCTGACTCATCCTGATAAATTTTGTTTGGTTGTTCCTAAATATACTTGCCATGCTGAGGTAAGGGATGGACAAAGAGATCACAAAGAAAGAAAACCCCCAAAAATTGGTTAACAGGAAAAAGCAGCTTTTCTTTTACATTATTTGTTCACAATTCCCAACATTTTAGCAAATGCTTTCCAATATACCTCAAAGACTGATTGAAACTGTAGCTTCTCACAAGTCCCCAACATTTGCTGAGCTTTTTTCTTCTAGTGGTCACATTTTTGTATTGGTTTTTTGTTTGTGTGTTGTTTGGGTTTTGTTTGATTGTTTTGCTTGCATGTAATTTTATGCTTCTACCTAGAATACAAATGAGCTTGAGAATTGGTTATTATTTGCACTACAGAAATGCAAAAACCCTTACATAGACTTGTTTAAAACAAGTCTGAGTTTCTGACTACCATGGTTTAAAGGCAACACAGTTGCCCATTCACAGAGAAGACAAAAACCTCCCATTTCATAACTCAATTTAGAATTTGCCTGACGTAAAAACAAATGAAAGTTTTGACATTACTTCCTTTCCTCCTTCACATTCAACCTTTACTTTGCCCAAGTGTCTACCCCATTCAGAATCTCTACTTGCTGATTTCTTCCCCTGCCCCAGATGTACAAAGCATCTTCTCTCTCACACTAATTAATCACATTACAGTCCACCCTTATTTGGCTGTAAAGATCCTGCTCCTGACAGTATTTAAAATACTGCCCAAGATAGCAGGCATGTTGTCAGGAAACAAAGTCCGTGGTGTAGCATGGAGAAGATAGACTCTGGAGTAATACCAGGAGAAGAATAGAAGAAGGAATAGTTCTCAGTTAACATGGTTTGATTTTTTATCCTATCATGTTGTTCATGCTGCTTATGCTATTGAGTAGCTCTTAGGGCAGCTAGTTGTAGCATAAACATGTATATATTAAGAACACTTCCATTTCATGGCAGAATTTGAGTTCATTCACAAAACTGAACACTTGTTCTGCTCCTGGACAAATCTCAAGCAGAGATTTGGCTAAGCTTTTAAAATGGTAAACACTCAGACAAAATGTAATGAAGGATTCTTCAGTTTACAGACAGTTACAGAGAGAAAAAGCCACACACTTCTGGGTTGGCACCAAAAACCAAAATACATTGCTGTAGAAGAAAATGTTCATGCCAAGAAGAAATGCTCATGCCAAGAAATCTGTTAAGTTACAACACTACCATCATAAAACAAACATGACAAGACATGGATTTTATCACACAAACACACTTCACCTAACTTCTTACTGAACACCTTAATGAAAAAAGGTGGGCAATTTAGGCTGGACATGGAACATCTTTGCATGCCATGTATATATCCCATATATTATTTTTAATGCTATATCCTATAGTAAATTATAAAGGGTATGTGAATGGGGGAAATATCTTCCCAAAGTCAAGTTTCACTAGAGCACGAGGGAAGGCAGGGAGGGTCACATACCACTTTCTAAAGAGGGATCAGTTATCAGAGTTCCTTTATGAAGAAACTGGAAGAAGAGTGTTTAGGTCTTTATCTGGCTATTGTGTTTTCACCTTCCAAGATCAGTGATTACTGACTGATCCACAGGTTCTCAGTCTTACCAAAGCTCAGTACAGTTCCTATTGCACTTGAAATCTAAGAGGCATTGTTTGGCAAATATGGAACGTGAGGGAGCAATTCTTGGTATTCCATTTGGTACTTTTAATTTCTTCAGACTAATATCAAACTTATTGTGTTTTCTTTCAGACTCACTAGAAGATAAATGTCAACGAATGGCATGTGAATGTGACCGTGAAGCTGCCAAATGTTTTTCTAAAGCTCCCTACCACAGAAAATACCTTTTGTGGCCAGACTTTATGTGTGGTGAGATTCAGCCTTTGTGTAGGTATTAGATATATATGTCTGTATATATTTAAATCTAAAACGACTTTTTTTTTTGGTCACAGCAATGACATTAAATGATTTTCCCCTTTCTTGATATACTCCTTCATGCCACCTCAGTCTCTCCACCGCAGAATGGCCAAAGTAAACATTTTTCCTCTTATTTACCTTCTCCCATGCACTTTTATTGACTAAATTAGAAATCCGAGATTAGCAGTTTAAGGAGTAACTGACAATATTAATTTTTGTTTATATTCAGATTCACAGATTTTTCAGATTCATAATACCATTCACTGTGAACTTTTTATCTCTCCCCCACTGGCTGTAAGATACAAATCAAACTTCTCCACTAATGTGTATCTTAGCATTTGTTAACTTTGAACTGACTGGAAAATGTACATGAAGTGACAGTGTCAACACAAAGAGCCCTCTCATCTACATTAAACACTTATTATAAAGCCTAATTTAACTGTTGAATCTCATTCACCTTAAGTAATCCTACCTGCATTAAAGAAAGCCTAATAGAATTCTTTTTTTCTAGCATTTACTTTTAGAGTTTTCTAAACAGCTGCTTATTTGTTATGGCTCAAGCTCCATACTCTATGTACAACCTGAATTTCCTCTAAGCACAGGGAGGAGTTCTACCCTTAGAAGTTAAGAGCCAGATTTAAAAATGCAAATGCAAACTATCACCAAAACAGAAACATGAGAAAATGTGTAAGTCATTGGGACCACCTGGCTTTCCCACAAGTGTTTGATCCTGCACAGCAAAAGTTTATGAAGTTGAGAAGGGTACATGCCTCATCAGGATGTAAAGATGGTTTTAGCTAGGGTCACTTCATAGATGTTTTTAACCTTTTGGGAAGAGAAATCAGTACCCTGAATTGCTGAATAATACACTTTTTTGTAAGTGCTAACTTTAACAGTTATAGAGCCAGGAGCATTTTATGTCTACTTTTACCCATCTTAACTTACTCAGAGATGAAGGGCTAGAGAACAGGTTTGCACAAGTCAAAGCTAATGACAGGTACTTCAATGTTAAAAAAAACCCACAAAAACAAAACCCAAACAAAATAACCCACCTCTATAGGAATAGTGAAGATTTGAAAAGAGATCTTTAATCTTGAAAAATATTCATAGGCAAATTTAGTTCATCTTACTGACACAAATGAAATAAACAAAACAACCAATCCAGAATGCAAGGGGACAGCTCTCAAAAAACTCCCACCTTTTGCTTCAGTCAAAAGAACACACATTAACAAATGTCAATCCTGCTTACATGAAATAACTTTCCAGTCAATATTTGCTCACAGACATAGATACACACATTATATTGCCATAAGTAATTACAGTGTCAGGTCACTTTTCCAAAATAATCCTTTTTAAGAGATAACCCTGAATTTAAGAATTAGCAACAGCATTCAAGAAGAGGGAATGAAAGGAGCTATTAATGAAGTCTAACTGAGCTGAATAAAAAATTTTCCAAGGTAATCACCACATTTTGCAAGACACAAGAAAATTCACGTAGTCATTGCCTTCCACTGCAGGAATTTTGGAACAAACTCTACTGTGACACTGTGTATAGGGTAGTCACAACTTTACGTGTAAAGAAGACTGAAATAAATGAAGTACTTTCAACTTCAAGCCTATCCAGGAAGGGCATTCCTTTGGCAAACTGAAGTTGAGGAACACATTGCTGGTATGAAATGCTAAGTTTAAAAAGAAAAAGAAAGAAATCACTGTAGCAGTGCAGAAGACAGTGATTTTAAGGCAGGCTTGAAAATACACAGAATGCTCAGGACAGAATAAAGAAATTTATCTGACCAAAAATAGGGTGAGATGACTGTATGAGTTTTACATGGCTATACAGGAATGTGCATTTTTTTTCAACAGAAAATTCCTTTTTCCTTCATCCTCCAATTTGGAATCAGCTGGTTTAAGAGTAACTTACCTTAAAGCTTTTTTGTATGTTTAAATTAACATAATCCACCATTTTCACTGCCACATACATAAAGAAGAAAACCCAAGTTTATTCAAAATGTCAATTTTTAGAAGCTAAACAGCTCAAAAGTTCCAATGCAAATCACTGCACTTGTGTCTCCAGACGCCTTATCTCTGTAACCACAAGATCAATGTTTATAACTGGGTTAAAATACAAGGCCCAGTAAAACAAACAATTGCAGACAAACTGAGGAATAAAAGGCCAAAAAATGGCAACAAAAAGTCCCTGGGTTGAGACTTTCCAGAAATGTCTCCACATTCTGTGAGGAATAGTCCTGTGAAAAAGGAAAATGAAAGGCTTAGAGGAACTCTCTGATTTGTTTTTACCCAGTTCTAAGAAAAACTAATAGGTGCTGCAGCTTTTAAGTACTTAGCCCTTACTTGGGTACCTGTAAAAAACACCATTTTTCACTCCAGGAAAAACTTTCTTAAACCCAGTAGCACCAGCTTTAAAGAGGAAGCACTAAGTCAGTGCACTTAGACCCCAAAGCCCAGCAGGTTCCAGTGCCACATCCCAGCTCTGCCTCAAGCTGTCCCATGCTCCTGTGCTGTTCTGGGCACGTTCTGCCCTCTATCGGCTGGCAAAGGGAAAACCCACTACACACCGAAACAAGAATTTCCCCCATACAATTTCCAAAAATTGGAAATAAAAGATCCCACCAACTATGAATATTAATATGCTTGAATTAAGACTGAGGTAGTAACAGAAAACAGAAATTCTGATAAATTAACAGAATTAGGATCAGTATAACGAAACTTATTTATGATTCTGAGGACTCATCCTGTAATAACGACACTGTATTATGACTAAATTCTGTTGTATTTAGTCCTCAGCTGACAGCTAATACCAAACACAGTAAGAGGCAGTTCTCAAGGTAAGGGTTAATATCTCCCAGTGGTTAAGAACATGCCTGTTACTGTTTCCACATTTAGTACATCTGATCAGTAAAACCACCTGTAAGAAACCTCTGGAAGCCTTCATAGAAATAAAGGTACTCAAGAGCAAGCAGCAGCATATGTGGGAATTCAGATTCACAAGTCGTTATTAACCTCAGAGTTCGGGTCAGACACTCATTTCAGTGAGCAACTGTGAAACTGTAAGATTGTTACTTTCTCTTTATAAGGCCATGTACTTCCTACCCTCTTCCACAAGTTTAGTAAGACTTACTTCAATTCTCTTCTTGACCAGAGCCTCCAAAAGGAGAGTAATTCCAAAACAGAGAGCAACATGGCATTTACAATTATAAATCTTGATGTCCAATAGTGCACATCTAGCCAATCCCATGCAAATTCAGCTATCAGCTGGTATGGCAAAAATAAATACTTTACAATGAATTCTCTCCATTGCCTCCAAGAAGGATCTTTAAGGTCCTGTAAATTAGGACAAAAAGATTGTTAATCAATTTTCTATTAAACAGACTTAATACTGGCTTATTTCCACTAGTCTTTTGTTGAAAAGCTGGGGGTTTATACACTGAAAGCAGTTATCTGTATTATACTTGCTAGTAGGTAATACTGTAATGCAGTCATTTCCATTAGATTAGAACATCACAGACAGCCAGACCCAATAATGCCATTTGTTAAAATACAGGTAATTTGAGTGAAGAGCCTTTCTGTAGTCATCTGAACTTCAGAAGAATCAGTCTCACACATTTAAAGTCTTAAAAGCCTAAAATCAATCCTATTAAAGGTAATGGTTCCAACAGTGGTGATTGCATACAATAAAATCAAGGAAGCACTTACTCTGTAGGTTTGTTGTTTTTGAAGTTGTAGTGTAAAGAGATGACATGATGAATAATTACATCATGTGTTTTTATGCTGCTAGTCTTGAAATGCTTATAACTAAACCAAGTAGCATATTTAATGTTTTGAATACTTACTAGCATTTTTGTGACAGTATCTTCATACTTGTCTTCTTGCATAGGACAAATTGTGTGGATGAAAGGTAGGAAAGCTTCTGTGTAATCAAACAAATATAGGTATAACATACTGAGTCTTGGAGAACTCTTCAGTGCATACAGAAGAAAGAGTGATTTTCCTGGGTTTACAGCCTAAAAGGTATCAAATTATCAAGTTTCAATCAGTAAAAAAAATAAAAATGAAAGGGACATGCTAGTTCTTAGATTTTCTGACAATCATTTTTCAAAGGATTGTTTTTCAAATACAACAGTTCATTAAACTGAGTAGTTTTTACACAGGTAATTCCACTACCTTAATACTCCTCCTGCTTTTAAGAGAATCTTCTTTTAAAGATATAATTTTTAAAATAATTCATATACATGACATGACACACTTTTTATATAAAATTTACCTTATATTCCCAAAGGTTCTGTGGTGGTTTAACACCTAAAGTTTTCACACATTCCAGTTCTGCCATAATAGCTCTCCTATGGTTATTGTTCTCTACACTGTAAGGCTCTTTGGTGAAATCCTCCTCAGTCAGTGTTAGGAGGAGTCTACAAAAGCAGAAGAATTCAGAAGGTAAACAGTGCCTATTCACAAAAAAATATGACTAATAAATACACAACTGCATACTGAAACATTAATCTACTGATACAAGGTATCAGTATTTATTATCACCTTTTGGGTTAAAGAATCATAGAATACTTTGGGTTGGCAGGGACTTTAAAAGATCATCATTACATTCCATATCAAGTGTTGTACACCAACTGCATCTCAGAGCCTGGGTTTTAAATTTCCTTCTTTTCCAGTTTCCTCTTGCCTGGCTTCAGCTTGGCTCTTGGGTGGAATACATATGCATATAGCACGTGCATATTTCCACAAGAAAGGAAAGGTGGAAGGGGTGGATAATACATCAGTAGAATTTTACTCTCAGTATCATTTCAGTCTGCATTGTCAGCATTTTAAACAGTCCTTCGAAAATTGTCAGGTAGCTTGGTAAGTATCTACTACTAAAAGTTTTCAACAAGTGTTAAAACGTCTTCTGAAATTTATTCTGATACATCAACAGAATATTCCCACCATCTATGTAACAAAGTATGGTCATTTCACAATAATCCATCCCTAATGAATCTATCAGTAGTCCAATCACATGATAGTTGTCCTTAACCATCAGGCCTCTCACCTTCCATTTACTTTCTCCAGTAAAAATCTTTCTTTGTAATGTGAAGCCCATGGGCCCAGCTGCTCTAGCCAGAGTATCACTTCCTCAGCAGTCCACTTCGCAACAGGCTTGTGGACAAGAAGATCATCTTCAAATTCTCTGCTACTCCAGTGATAGCCAAGTAGAACTACCTACAGGTAGATTACAAAGATAAATAAACAAAGATCCTTTACATGCAAAGCAAATACATTATTGATAAAAATAAACACACAATAAGGGGCTTGACATGTAGAATCTTCCATTTCATGGAGACTAGAATATTCAGGTTATAAGAAAGTATCTTGAAGTTTTACCCACTGACTTCCACTTGGTGTACACTGAAGTTGTAGTTCCTGACAGACAGCTCTGAAGGCCACTTACTCTGCCCAGCTGGAGTCTCTTCTGTGCTGACAATGTTTTTTCTGTGCATGTAATTTAAGAATATTTGATTGCATGCTTAATGAAGCAAATAGGGAAAACCAACCAGACGAAACTTACTGCTACACAAGTTAAAGCTGTCAGAACGCCTGAGAAAAACCCTCCTCCTCGAGGATTAATTCTTCCTGTGTTCGGAACTGGAGGCATCTGGTCATTCCCATATTTTTGGAAAGTTGCTAAGCTGTGTGCTACATCACTGTTTTGTTGAATATCTTCTTTTCTTTGTTCAATGGCATCAGAAAATAGCTTTTCAATAACATCCCTAATAGGAAAAATATTTGTCATTATACTGTAACCATTGAGACTTAATATTCAGAAAAGGGACTCATTTTTGGATTTGTGTTTTCCAGCCTCTACTGAAGACTATTATCTTTGAAAGCAAGAAAAAATTAATTATTAAAGCTTAGTAAACTTAAAATTATATCAACCACGGCCAAACAACATTTTCCTTAGATTCCAGAGCTAAAATACCACATCATTACCAAGTAATTTCTTAGACAAAATTAGAATTTTGTGTGCTACTGGCAAGCCTCAATTATTAAAAAATGCTAAGCAAAAGACAACATAAAAGCCTACCATCAATTCTACCATCTATTTATTACAATATTATTAACCCAAGATAAAGTACTATTAACAAAACAACTTGTCGGTAATTCAAGACAGCAAAGAGATGTTTCTAGCTTTATTCTACAATATTATCATATTTCTTCCAATAAATAATTCCTATTTCAGAAATAACTACACAATTATCCAAGATCAATCTAACTTAGAATTATTAGAAAACAACCAGCTATATTTGAAGATTCAGGATCCCGCCTCTCCATCTCCCAAAAAATTTAGAAGCGGGGGGAAAGCCCTCCTCCCAAACAAACCTCCTCCCTCAAAACAAAACCAACCAACCCGCCCTTAATTTCATGTGCTTGAACAGTTCATTACAAGTGCAGAAGCTGAAAGTCTTTGGGATTTAAATTTCTTTGCGACAGTTCAGATTATCAATAAACTAAGAAAATCTGCAGCAAGCTCAAGAAACCAGACAGCTAATTGCTGTGGTTTCATTTATGCAAAAATGGCATTCGCAAAACAGTACACTCACCTGAGGAGGATGTTGACTTTGGGGAATCCTTCCCATTTTTCTCTGCATTCAGGGCATTCATTCTTCTTGGACGATACCCACCACAAGGCCAAGCAATGCCTGCAGAAGCTGTGCCCACAGTTCAGGGTGGTGGGATTGACCAGAATGTCGTAGCAGCAGTGGCACAGGAACTCACTGACTGATATCTGCCGAGCCGGGCCAGGAGGAGCACACGGTTCAACTTCTGCCATCTCTGTTTCCCCTCGTGAAGTCTCATCTTCTTCCATTTTCTTTTATGCCTTACACAAACAGAAAGCTCTCTTAGATCTTCAAACCAGATAAGGCATTACTTCTGCAAAGCAACAAGAAAAAAGCTATTATAGAAGTTTAGAATTGTAAGCAGTGTGATATATCATTGCACTGCTTCTGTCACTCGGATGGTTTTAAACTTTTTAAGTAACTCAGCCCTCCCCAAAATGAAATAGGATCTACTTTTCCAACAACATATTCATTGCCAACTACAATCAAAACCAGATTCTAGATGTAAACAGCTGGGGTCAATCTCCCCATACTTTCTTCTCCCATCAAAAAACATGAAAATGAAACAAAGTAACTCACTATGATTCATATGACTTTTGACAGTATCTTTAATCAAGTTTTTAGTAAAAGACACCAGTCAAGGGAAATATTATTAGAAAATGCCATCAGAGGATACAAAGATAAAATACCAGTATAATGTAATGATCTAATTTACTTCATCTCTCTTCTTTCCAAGTATATGGAATAAAACATTACTAGCAAAGGTCAATGCTAGACATTGCTGGGCAACGTTAAAAAAAAAAAGTTTGATCAAACAAGTCATATGCTTCAGAATCATATGGGATTGATCTGCACACCTTCTCAAAGGTCTGAACGCCACATTAACTTTACTTGTAGTTACTTTGTTAGTATTGCAGAAAGTGCACAGATAAGAAGAGTTTAAAATGGTTCCAAGCTTACCAAAAATATAAACCTATTTGCTTGATGTTCCTACTCCATTCTCCAAGACAGCAGTTTATAGTTTCTTAAGAAAATCACTGATCCAGATCACTCACTCATCACTCATGATATGTTAGAAGATACCAAGAACCAGACAATTTTCTCCTCAGGCACTATCAAACCAAACTATGATTACACTCTCCACCATGTGGCTCCTGCTTACTACTAACTTGTAAACTTGCCATCCAGATCAAGCACAAAGAGGTAAGCATACAAACAGGTAAAGAATAAAAATTAAGAAAAATACCCAAGTACAGAAACAGAGTGAAACTAGAGTACTCTGACCTACAAACCTGTATTTCCCTGGCAAAGCACAGGCTGTTGGCTTTCTAAAACACAAACCTGAAACAGCACTTATAAGAGGAGAAATAAAGACAAGATTCTGCACCTAAAAACATTCTTCTCGTTTTCCTGAAAGACAGAGACAACAGGATTTCTGTGGAAAATACAGCAAAAATATTTCACCGCTCAGTCTGCGCCAAGTAAGAGCCAGCAGCAGAACGACTCCCTAGCTCCTCTCCTGTCTCTTCCCAGCTCCAGCTTCCTGCCCTCCGCACTGCTTCCTCAGGCGCGGCGCGGCCGCTCCGGGCCCGCGGCNGGCCGAGGAGGGGCCGCGCCCGCCCCGCCGCTTCCGCCCCGCGGGCACGGCGGCACCGCGGCTCCTCCCTCGCCACAGCCGCCGGGCAGCGCCACGGCCGCTCGCCTTTCTATTTCAAGCGTTTAAATCACCGCACTCGAGCGCTGCTGCACTCCCGTTTCTGGGAATACACGCACTTCCATATTCGCGAGAACTCAGGTACGTTTGCTTACTACGCACCCAGGTAGCCTTCCTTCGCAGAAACTCTTCAAGGCTGATTTTATAACAAAGATTCGAGGTGTATTCTCAGAAGTAAATGAGACTTTCAGGTGCTAGTTTGATTAGAGACTAGATTAGAGACTGCACAGAGACAATTTTTACCACATAAGAGACTATCTCTCCACACATTCACAATTATTTACATCAGTCTTTGTCCCCCTACTGAAATGCTTTTTGACTTGTCCAAAAAAAATTGATTCACTCTCTACAACACCCTGACAGGAGGTTGTAGCCAGGTGGGGATGGGCCTCCTCTCCCAGGGAACAAGTGACAGGACACAGTCTTAATCTGCACCAGGGCAGGTTTAGGTTGGACATTAGGAAAGGGTGGTTAGAGATTGGAATGGGCTGCACAGGGAGGTGGTGGAGTCACTGTCCATGGAGGTGTTTAAGGACTGGACATAGCACTGAGTGCCACGGTCTCGTTGATATGGTGGTGTTTGGTCACAGGTGGGACTCAATGATCTCAGAGGATTTCTCCAACCTAATCGATTCTGCAATTCTGTGAATTTTTTTAAAGCACCTCTAGATGTATTTTTTTCACTGTTCAACACAGCAACATTTTCTTGAAGATTTTGTTCCAGTTTGATGCAAGCTACAAGTCCAGTTCGAATGACATTTCAGTTAATTATTCCAGCCTATTTCAAAAAAGAAAATAATAGTCTCTCGTTGTTTTCTCTCCTGTATTAGCCGATTTTTTCCAGAGAACCAATCAGCAAATCTTTTAACTCCCCTAGCATGAAAGAATTCAACCTCTTCTAGATCTGAGGGTGTTCATCTAGATCTACCTTGGTATGCAAGGTGAAAATGCTGCCCAGAATTCTTAGGCCTTGTCCTAGAATATAGTTTTTTACTACTTTTTTCTGTGTGTTTTCACTTAGCTTCACATTCAATGTTCAGTAAAGTAACAGAATATACAAGTGTTTGATAGTCTGCGCAGCAGACTTGAATGATGTGAAAACATGGCCTTTCTGTTCCAGTTTATAAAACTTTTACATATAAAAAAGCCGGAGTCTCGGACTAACTGCTTGTATTGCCCTCTCCCACTTTTTAGATGTTCCTTCTGCTTATTTAACAATACATACACGTTGAAGTAAAAAATGTCTAATCTGTAAGACATAGTACTTCAATTCCTATTGAAGTACTTTCTGTTTGATGTGCAGTTTATTTTGGAGCTGAGGGAAGCAAAGAGTTCCCAGATTTGTCAGCTACTTGGGGGAAAATGTCAGGCTTCTAAAACAGCCGTCAACTACTTTAAAGTGCTACGAGCACTTTAACTAGAAACAACAGAAATGCATCTTAAAAAACTGAGGAGTAACATGAAAAATTTAGGCTTTAGCTAATTTACTGCAAAATAAAAACATCTCTGCTATTTTAACTAACATCTTACTGTGAACCATTTAACCATAGTAGTGGGAAAGACTGTTGACTAAGTTGCTTATACTAAAAAGGCAAAACTTAATATTGAAGAATCTTTAAAAGCTCTCTCCACTAAATCCTGCATAATTATTTATCTTTTTCTGTATACAGAAATTACCCCCGCCCACACCAAATTTGTGGAGAATTTTTCATTTGTTTTCATTCTGCTGGAATTCTGGCAAAGAGGCTTTATGAGCCGTGTGAACTCCGGCCCTGCAGCACTCACACTGAACTCTTGTGCCGCCCGTGCCCTCTGCCCCGTGCCCTCTGCAGCACCTTCTCTCCGGGCAGGTGTCCCTTCCGCGGCGCTGCTGCGGGGCCATCCTGCTGGGCCCTCAGCTCCGCTCCTCCACAGCGACGCGTCCAAGTGCCGCTTCATACAGGAACACGCTTCTCCTGCAGTACGCCAACACTTCCAGCTCCCCTGGACTTCTCATCATTAAGGCATGTTCTAGCAGTTCTCCGCCATCCTCCTGGTGTCTCCTAGGCAGATTCCTATCTCTTCTTCCTTGCTGGTGCTAGTTACGCATTTCTGCCTTTGAGAGCAAGGCCCACATCTATGACATTTCGCTACACCCCACAGAACCGCGGCTGTGGGGTGTAAGACTTCCTTCCCGGCTGGCTGCAGCCACTCCGGTCCCCCTCGGAGCAGACGGCCGGCGGCTGAGGACACGGTTCAAAGCTGGCGGCGCCGGCCCGCGGGCGGACAGGGCGGCGCGGCGCTGAGGGCTCCGCCCCGGTAGGAAATGGCGGCGGCCCGGGCTCACGTGCGCGCTCACGTGCGGCGCGCGGGGCGGCCCCGGAAGCGCTCGGGGCGGCGGCGGGCGGTGCCGGGCGGTGCCGGGCGAGCTCCGGCGGGCGGGGGCGCGCTATGGAGGTGATCAGGAGCAGTGAGTGTCCACACGGCCCCGCGCCCCGAGCTCTGCGCCGCCGGCGCACGGCTGTCCCGCCGTCCCGGCGTCCCTGCTCGCCTGCCTTGGGCTGGCGGCCGCTCCGGCCTCAGCCTCTCCTTCGTGGCGAGGGGGTCCCTGTTGCCCCCCTCACCCGTGAGGCGCAGCCCTGAGCGGGGAGGCGCGGCCCCGAGGCTGAAGGGGCGGCGGGCAGGCCCCGGCCCGCCCGAGGGGGGCCGGGGGGCTGGAGGATGTCGTTCGTAGTCTCAAGTGTGTTTTACCCCTTTACCTGCAGATTTTAAGGATAACCTAAACAAAGTGTATGAAGCCATTGAAGAGTCGGACTTCCTGGCCATCGATGGGGAGTTTTCAGGTACAGTCGCACCTGTTTTGTCATTGTGAATTGTGGGCAGTGTCTGAGGGGGGTGGTTTGACCTCGGTGCCCGAGTTCACTCCTGTGATGTGTCTCAGGGTTGGCTTGGAAAAGCTAAAGCTGAGGCTACCACAAAGTGATTAAACCACTTGTTACATGCGCGATAGCAAGGCTTTGGTCAAAGATACATGTCACGCTCGTGCGCTTCTGCTCCCACACTAATCTTCCAATATGACAACTGATAGTTGTTGCAGCTCAGGGTGAAAAAAACAGAAGGTGTTATATGTGCCATGAAAGCAATGGATTGGCATAAGTGAGGGAGGCCCTGCAGGTGTTTCGACACGGAAAGGCAGCACCAAGAACTTGTGTGTTTGTGAAACCCAGAGGGTATGTGCAGCAGAGAGATGGTTTAATAGGTACTTTGCTTTTGGGATGCAGAGTTTAGTTCATCCTTGAGACATAAATGTGAGCAAGACTAGGTTTTGTTACATGCGGTGCTTGTGGAAATAGAGTTGTTGCATATTGCTTAAGATGATTGAGTTATTCAATAAACCTCTGGGCAACATTCTTCCCATTTTTAGTGTGGCTTTGATCCTGCATTGTGTTGTGAGGCCCATTTACATTGGGGTACTGGTAGGTCTTGGCCTGTTACTGACATGGTGAATAGGAGCCAGAATGACAGAACTTTTGCAGAAGAGCTTTGCTTCTAGAACATCACCATCGAAATGAGTGGCTTTTATGTAGTAGTATTTTTCTCAATTGAAATAATTGTAACATGTACTTTAAGTGATAATATTTATCTTAAATTACCAGTTGTTGCATTTCTTTGCTGTGGTTAATTTTGAAAAGCTTACCCAAGGCAAAATATGTTTTACTTTTTCAGGGATCAGTGATGGGCCTTCAGTTAGTGCATTAACAAATGGCTTTGACACTCCAGAAGAAAGGTATCAGAAACTTAAAAAGGTAAAGTGTTTACATGGAATAAAATGGAAATTGAAGCTGCTTTTGGTGCAGCATCTTGTGTGTGTCCATCCTTGTCCAACAGGAGGAAAGAGAGATGGAACTTCCCTCAGTTCTTGTCTCTTTGTGGAATGAAAGTGCATACTCAAGTCACCTTGGGCCAATAGTAAGATGATTAAATGGGGATGAAAACTAGTTGAAAAACTCTGATGTGTTTACTTTAAAATTACCAGCAAAACAAACATTGGTTAAGAAGATTCACTTTAACTAATTTTGAAATGGAGAGATATCAAATATGGATGCACCCTGGTAATCTTTGAATGTGTACATATTTTATTCTCATGCAAAGTTTTCCTTTCCTTTACAGCATTCCATGGATTTTTTGCTCTTTCAGTTTGGCCTTTGCACTTTTAAATATGATGACACAGAAGAAAAGTATGTTATTATTTTATTTCTTGTTTTCTTAATTGAGGATTTTCTAAAGTAATACTGATAAGCTGTATTGACATGTAACTCATCTTTTTTACAGGTATATAATGAAGTCATTTAACTTCTATATTTTTCCAAAACCCTTTAACAGAAATTCACCAGATGTCAAGTTTGTCTGTCAGGTTAGTAGAAAAACAATTTAATTTTGTTTGATTAAGGTATACCTGAAACAAACTTCAACTTTAAAGATAGAAAAATGTAAGTTTCTGGGTTGGGGTTTTTTTTTTCTTATAAAGTAAATAAACATCAGTTAAAAGAAATCCCAAAAATGAGCTTTAAGGGAATATCCTTGTCTTCAGTTTTTTAATTTTGTTACACATTACATCGTGTGGTTTCTGGAATTGGAGATAACTTTCCAAACCTGGCAAGATTATTCTATTTTTGCCCCTTTCTCATTGAACTTTCAGTTTCCTTGCTTTTTAAATTCTTTATTCTCATCTGCTTATCTCACTTTCACTTCTTCCTAGGCTATTGCCAACATTTTTCTGGTCTCAGATTTGTTCTCCTGAACCACATTTTGCTTTCTTTAGTTTCCTCTTTCCACATAGTTTGTTCTTTCATCTTTAACCCTTAGCATATTCATTGTTCTTGTACTTTATGGAAGTTGAAAATAAATGAGAAAAGCTTAAACTCTCAGTGGCTTCTTTGGGGTTACAAATTTGGTTCTTCTTGGCTTTGGACTTTGTATAATTTCTTAAAAAGTGTGAAAATAACTGATCTTTTATGCAACAGCTACTTTTGCCAATTGTAAAGCCTTTTTCTCTTGTTGCAGAGTTCAAGTATAGATTTTTTAGCAAACCAAGGATTTGATTTTAATAAAGTTTTTCGCAATGGTGAGTTGTTGTTGTTTTGTTTTTTTTTAATTCTTTCAATGTCTGCAAAATTTATGGTGACACCTTTCATTATTTTCCACCAAAAAAAAAAAAGGCTGCCATCCATGATACTGTCTTAACACATAATGAAGTTCTTGAATTACTCTTATCCAGTCTACTGTTGTGCTGATGTTAACTCCCTTCCCAAGAATTCATTGCGTAGTTCAACAGAATAGAATTCCCACTTACATGAGAGCTTGGTTATATATTTTTGTATAGAAGCAAAGCGTGAATAGAGAGAGTGACAAGGTGTGGAGCTGTGCAATACATCAGTAGCAATGTCGAGGGAAGGGCCCAGTGCACTGTGATTTGGGGTGCTACAGATCTGTTGCTGAAGTGGTGCAGGTGGCCGGGAAGAGGAGTGCTCAGTGCTTTGGTGGTGATCTGCAGCTCTGCAGTGCTGGGGCTCGTGCCTGCTGCAGAGGAGGCTCTTCAGTGCAGCGGTGCCAGCCAGCCTGGCTTGTGCTGGAAGCCTGCACAGACACACCTCTACAGCAGACGACTAAAAGGGAAGGGTTTGTTTTCAGCCTTCAGGGGCGTAACAGGGACAAATGAGCTTGAATCCCTACACATCCCTAATTTGTCTCTTAATTATGATGAGCTTTCACTTTTTTGTTAGGAATTCCGTATTTAAATCAGGAAGAAGAGAGACAGCTAAGGGAACAGTATGATGAAAAACGCTCTCAAGCCAATGGTGCAGGATCTCTGTCATACATTTCTCCTAATTCCACAAAGTGCCCTGTAACAATTCCTGAAGATCAGAAAAAATTTGTTGAGAAAGTAGTGTAAGTAACAGTGTTTAATATCCTCTGATGTTGCTAAAACTTAAATGTGAACAGTAGTAATATTTTCCTGTGTTGAAGCCATTTCTATTAGTTCACTGTTTGTAACAAACGCTGCTCTTTTTTGTTATGAAGCATTTTCTTGTCTTTTGGGGAGAGGTGTAAACTTTCAAAAAATAAAATAGTAGATATAGAGGCAAATAATCTGTTTCTTCCAGGGAACAGATAGAAGACTTATTAAAGAATGAAGAAAGTGAAAGTTTGGAACTGGAGCCATGTACAGGGTGAGTTTCTGAAATTGCATCTCTTCTAAGTAAATTTTGTATTTTGAACACACAGAATTAGGGGAGTGACAGGGAAGAATATGTTTACTTGGCTTAACTGTAGCAAAATCTACATTTGACTAATTTTTGAATGCTGGGAAAATGTGCTGATGTATACGGGTGTTGTAATTTATTTTGAGCAGTAACTTCTGCATGTAATGGCAAAATATTTAAGTATAGCCAAGAAATGTCTTGTTCATGTGAGCTGCCTTTTGTTACTGTTGAAGTATTCCATAAGCCTTGGAGCTGGATTTTATAAACAAAGTTTTCAAATCTATTGAGCTATTGGTTGTTCATAGTTGGCAGTGCGTGACTGTTTTCAGTAGGTCTTCTTCCCAAAAATCTATTTAGCTTTGGAGAGTAGATATTTAGAGTGCATGATTATTTAAATTTTTTTTTTAAAAATTGAATTTAGAAATAGTAGAACATGGGGAAGCTGGGGATAAGGTACCATCAATGTATCTATACTGAGTGATCATGACTACAGAGTACTCTCTGCTGAGAAGATATGTGGGTGACTGTAAAACATGGTGTAAATGCCTTTACAGCTTGGCAACTAAACATCAGAATTCAGTAAATCTCTTCCGAGCCTATAGGTTCTCGTAGCAGTGACTCTTGCTTGAAAAATCTTTCTACAAATGAATGCTTAGAATAAGCTTAAACTAAAAATCATTACTAGGAAACACTCTGTAAAAGGATTATTAGTAACACGATTGTCTTTTGGTTTTAGATTTCAAAGGAAATTAATTTATCAGACCTTGAGCTGGAAGTAAGTTACTGGTAATACTGCCTTACTGTATATTTTTAGTACTTTTGATAAGAAATCTGGGTAAGATCTGATCTACTTAACCTTGGGGTGATTCATATAGACATTTTTTTGTCCCTTTGAAAGAAGACTTCTGTAATGTTCTTGAAGATAAATTACAGTAAACTTTTTTGTGATGATTAATTTAGATATTTTCAATTTTAGTATTTTTTTTATCATTCCCATGTAAAATCTCTGAATAGAGCAGTGCAGCCTAGAATTATGTAACAAATGCAGCATGCTAGGTTTTTAGTGAACAGAAAGTGCATGTGCTTATACAGATTGTGGACTTTACCTGAAAAAATAGTAATTCTGTAGTAGGTATGGTTATAGTTTTCTGTTGGGTGCCAAGCATAAGCATTTCTGATAAGTTAGTGTATTGCCTAAATATATCCCTTAAGGCCTTAGGAGAAACTCTAAGGCTGTAGAGTAAGATTTTCACTGTTCTGACTGCAGTAGTAAGATGTGGAAAATACACAAATCTTTTTTTTTGTATGTTTAGTTAATTTAGTGTTGCAGCACTGAATCTGACACTTGAATCTGGCTCTCTGTTACTTACACTGGAAGTGGATAAAATAAAGCTTCTCTCTATAAAATGGAATTGCGAGAAGTGAGCTCGAGAACTAATCTAAAAAACAGCAAAATTGTTTTTAACAATTTTTCAGTGTCTTTTTTTTAATATATCAGTAGAATATCTATAGCTTCCTGGAGCATGTAGTTTTATGTTTGTCTGACACTTATCCTTGCATCTTCCCTGAGTGGATGGAAGAATGTGTTCTTGAGTTGTGGTTTTTTTGCCATTCAGCAGTGTTGCTGTACATGAGTACAGCTGTGTACACTGTGTGTGTATTGGAGAGAGAAAGCCAAGCTGTGAAGGTAGCATGGAGATAATTAATGCAGAAAAGAGTGAAGTTATTAACTGACCTTGTGTCCTGACCTCTTCACAGGTCATTTTCTATATTGAAGTGCTCTTTCGTGTATCAGTGTTTTGATGCATCCAAGGTTTGTGGCATGAGGCAGCTCGTAAATGAGATTGAGACTCAAAACTGTGTGAGCAGTCAGGGTGGAGAGGACACAGCAGTATTTGGAGTGTGCTCTCCAGTACTAATTTTAGGAGTAGCCAGAGGACAAGGAGACTTGCTGGTTCTGCAGTGGTTACACAGTTGTGGTTAGTTCATTATAATGAGATGAGAGTAATTGCTACTGGATAGCAGTAAAAGGCAATATTCTCTTGCTATCAGTTGGATGCTCTGTGTATGGCAGTACTTTGGAAATTAAATGTGACTGTGGTGGCATGATGCAACCTGTAGCAGAGGTGATGACATTTGAGTTAATTCCTATTAAAATCTACTGCTAGCAGAAAGTTCAGGGTTGTTGATAAATCCCCAAGTAAGTGATGTATTAAAGGCATGCTGTCTTCAAAGAAGCTGTCGTGGGGCTGCAAGTAAAAGACAGCATTCTCACCAGCATTTTTGTTTTGAATTTCTTGAAAGCAAAGATTCTAGATTGTGATGAAATAGCTAGATGATGTTTACTTAATATCACTAAAGTAAGAAGTTACAGGTTCCATAACAATAGCATGGGAAATTGTGTAAGTGCTAGTTACTGTTAGGTAAAGTAAGGAGGCCAGTTAAACTAGCCTATTGCTTCAAATTTTGCATTATTAAACTTAAAAAGAAACTTGTAATGGTTCTTTTACACCTAAGACTAATAGTAATAATGAAACATGAAATTACTGAATCACTCTTGTGGTTTCAATATGCTAAATGCCAAGTGAATAGCTATTAATATTTATTTTTCATTTGTTTTGATGTAGGTATCCAAAAGGTATCCATGTGGAAACTCTGGAGTCAGATAAGGTAACTAGGCCTGTTACTGCCTCTAACATTTGTCCTGTTGAAAGGAAATTGTATTTTTTAATTTCACCATCTCTCCTGACTTTTAGATCTAACTTGAGCTTTGTTAAGCAAATGCAAAACATTTTAAATGGAATACAGTGAACTAGTTTCTAAACATTAGATCTGACCAACATATGGAGAGTGGGCATATATTTGTGTGGCTCAATATTACTTTTTAAATGGACAATAAAGGTGTTTTAAAATACAGTGGATCTGATATTCAATATTAGGGAAAAGCAGGTTGTGATCTTAGAGGAAAAACAGCAGCATCACATGCTGTGTCCACACAGAGCTGTGCTTTGAAAGGTATTTCGCACAAACTATTTACAAGGAAATGCTGATAACCTTTTTTGAGAAGTAAAAAGGGGGTTTAGGAAAAATTAGGTTTGGTGGGTGAATCAAATACAGCTTTCTAAAGTAGGCTTCTGGGAGTAGGTGATAATGTGGTGCCTACAATAGAAACAGTTGTGTTGCCAAGTAACTGCTGCTGAGGTATGACAGTTTTCTTTACAATGGAACTTTACAGCAACTTGCAGCAACCTTTACTCTGAACTTCTCAGAGTCATTCCTTAAACTATTCATTTTTGTTTTAGAAGGAGAGATACATTGTTATTAGTAAGGTAGATGAAGAGGAACGAAAAAGAAGAGAGCAGCAGAAACATGGCAAAGAACAGGTAAATAAATTCAATTTCATTTGTTTATGTGAGAGGGGAAAGGTGAGAATGTTTGACTTCTCTCAGCAATGCTAAAATGTGGGATAGGGTTTGGTATTGTTTCCCTTTGGTTTGCTGTGGCTGGCTGAAACTGATCTTCTAAAGTCTATCAGACAACTTAGGCTTTGCAACAGAGCAAAAAGAGTTGCAGGGCACTCTAAAAAATCGGAATTTGTGGAACACTGAATGAGTATTGTGGAGTAGTGAATACCTGCTTATATGAATCTGCACTCTCACAGAAGCGTGGCTGAGTAATAGGAAACATCAGTTTCTTGCAGAAATTCTTGAGCAAGTTGGCACATTGTTTGGATTAACAAAGAAGTCTCCCCTTCTTTTAGAAAGCCTGCCTGCTCTTAGTTGTCTGAGTTAGTGTCCTGTACAATTAATGTGTCATTTCTTGATAGAAACATGCTGTACACTACTGCTGTGGTAACAGGCTGACCAGGAGGTCACACCTGCTATATTCAGGAACTCTCACTGTTTATGGGACTTCGTATTTTGCTTACTGAGTGATAAAACTCATAAGACTTGAACTGTGGAAATTCCTGATCAGGCTCCTGTGATTTGTGCTTTCATATATCAAGATAAAGTCAGTTTGAGTGCAGCAAATTAATACTTCCATGCAGAAAGCCTTTTAGGAGGGAAAGAGGTATCTAAAGAGACATTAACTAATAAGACATCTCTTTTTCCAGAAGGCAAGTCAGGAACAATTTACTTCTACAGTAGATTTTTCTGAAGCATTTTTAGTGGGGGTATTGCTTGCTCAGACTAGCGGCATTCAGAGCTGAACTAAAGTAGCAGTGAATGTTTTTATTGAATTTCGGTTCTGGTTGAATAAAGACAGATAATAAAAGGCAGAAATTACCTCCCTAGACCTGAAAAAGAAAGATCTGTTACAGAACAGTTTGTGCTGTAGTCAGATCCCCCCAAACCAATCAAGAGTCAGTTTATACAACTACAATATTATATAATATGTCACACATTTTAATGTTTCTTCTTGGTTTTGTTTATATAAATACTGTAGAATGTTTCTTCCCAAATCTGTGTTAGCATAAGAATATGGTCTGATTTAATAGGAGTAACAATCAGGATTCAGCCTGTTGCATTTATAACAATAGATGTGAAAAGTACGGCTGAATATATGTAGGTTAATTTTAATACCCTCTGAGCTGTTTGCAGGGTAATAGCTGCTGAGAACTGTTGGAGATTATGTGCTGACAGTGAAGTGACTGCAGCTGTTACTGCTCTGGTTAGGGTGAAGTTACCCTTCTTTGTAGCAGCCTGTATTTTGCTGTGCTTTGCTTTGTGGCTAAAACACCAGTGATACCATCCATGTGTTTTGTCTGCTGCTGAACAGCACTTGCACAGTGTCAAGGCTTTCTCTCCCACCCTCCCCCAAAAGCAAGGAGGCTGAAGGGCTCTCATTATCTTTATCCACAAGTCTTACTGTCTGTCTTTGAATTTTGGGTGAGGGGAGTGAGCAAAGGGCAGAGTGGCTGTTTGGCTTCTGGCCAGGGGCAACCCAGGACAGCAGCCTCTGACTTGTGCTACTTGACAGTGAACTAGAGCTCCATATAAAACGGGAATTCTGTGAGCAGCATCCTGCTTTGACCTCCTGTATCTTCCAGATATTGACATTTTCTTCATGGTCTGTTCTTGGCTATGTCTGAGAAACAGTTTGAGGCAAACTGGGGGCATCTGCCAGTTTGCAGGTACAGTTTTGGCAATATTTGTATTTATGTTTCACTAATGTCAGAATCTTTGCTTACAGGAAGAATTGAATGATGCTGTAGGGTTTTCCAGAGTTGTTCATGCCATTGCTAATTCTGTAAGTTAACGTGATTTTTAACCTACCTTTGTTAGTAAGAAAAAATAAATAATTCAAAGAAAGCATTCTTTTGATGTTACATTTTGGAAGAGAAGATGAAATACAAGTTAAAGTCACTTTTTAAGTTTATGTTGCTTCATGTTTTACAGTGGTTGAGTGTAGTAGGTTAAGTAAGCTCAAACTAAGGAATAACATGAAGAATCTTACTATCTGTAAGAGTCAAGAATAGCAATTTCTTAGGGCTGTTACATAAATAAGCTTTGGTGGCTTTTTTTTTCCTCTGTTCTGAAAAGATTGTGGGGTTATTTTTCCTTTTTTTTTTTCCTGGCAGTTAAAGGTTGTCAAAGAAGGATTGTTGTCATGTCAAATGAGTCAAAGCTAACATTTACAAAATTGCTTGAACTTTTTCAAGGAGCCTGCTTGTACTACATCTGGCATGAAAGGTTCTGCACTGTGAGGAGCCAGACAATGCCCTTAATAACGATTGTATATTACAACCTTGAGGAATATATTGTGTTGTTGTATAAGTAAATTAAAAGGTAATGGACTGAGAAATGCCTTGATTTCAATCTTAAATAGATTACATTTGGAAACCAAGTTTTAAGTAGCTGTTCTAGTGCATCTTCTCAACATACACAGCTGCTGTGGAAGCCTATAGTAAATGGTGGGGAGTGGAGGAAAAAGGAGAGGCTGCTCTGGGAGAATGGAGGAGTGTGTGGGGCAGGCAGAGAGCAGATGGGGAGGTTTGATGTGTATTTGTTCCCAGGTGCCCTTGGCTGGCATCTGGGATAGGGATTTTCACAGATTCCCTTTGCCACGGCCAGGACTGGAAGTGTAAGAGACATTTAATGTTCTTTTGGCAGGGCAAGCTTGTTATTGGGCACAACATGCTGCTGGATGTTATGCACACCATACATCAGTTCTACTGTCCCCTACCTGATGTAAGTAATCTTTTGAGTGTTCAGATGATGAAATAAATACCTTAATGTATTTGTCTTTTAGTCTTATCACCACACTTTCTTCTGATTGGAAGAATTGGTCAGTCTGTGAAGAAGTATAGAGAAGCATTTTAAAATAATCCATTTGGTACTTCTGGACTACTGCCTTATTTTCGTAAACCTTTATGTAGAAAGTTTAATTGGATTGAATTGTTCTCCTTTGCATTTTTAAAATGTACAAATCAAATAGTGGAATTGTGTTTTTTGCTTATATTAGGTATATTTGACTAATGACCTGTTATAAGATACTGGTGTAGAGCTTCAGCACAATTACATGGCGTTTTCCCCCTTGCAGTTTACAAAATGGGAATGTGTATTTTCATATAAGATAGTGCACTTAATAAAATGCTAAGCAATCTTGTAGCAGGATGATGTTGGTGTAGAGGTGTAATGTCAGAATAATTGGAGGGAGCACACTCTGATGTCTGCAGCAGGGCAGTCTAACAGTTCATGACGGGGCAGTCTCACAATTCTGTTAAACTAAGCAGTGTATTGGCACCAAGAACATTGTCTGAAGAAGCCAAAGGTCTCATTGTCAGGATGGCTCACATGACATTGTTACTTGCAGTCTTAAGGGACTTAAAGGGTGTTCTGGGAGAGGCTTGATCATAAGATGGGGAAAATAAGTTTGGGATTGATTTGGATGGTGTTGGAACATAAGGGATTTTCAGTAGTTCCTGTACTTTTGACCCTTGGCAGATCTAAACCTGTAGGCAGTCACTGCATACCTGGAGTGACTGCTTATTCCATTGAAATACTAAATGCTGGGAACACCTAAGAAGCACTGTTAACTGGGTGGGAATTAAAGGTAGCATAGGTTATAAAATAGGATAAGGTGTTGGTATTGATGGAACACTTTATTAGTAATGACAGACAAATCAGAAATACTTAGTCTGTAGTGGTGTGTAATTGCAGGTGGTGTCTGTGGTGGTGCTGACAGGTACATCTCTTACATGGGGAGAATTCAGTTACTGTAGCTCACTTTAAGAGGCTGTTTGGATAATTGTAGCTACTGCTCTCTGTCCTCCCGAGACTGTAAACAGTTCACTGACTTGGATTTTATCTTCCGGTTTAATGTTAAATTAGGACCTAAGTGAGTTCAAGGAAGTAACATCATGTGTCTTTCCCCGGTAAGTTCTTAGTTCAAACTTTCAACCATTTCAGTATAGTTTTATCAAGCTGATATTGTTTGTCCTAGCCCTGTACCCTAGCTGTTACTGGAAAAGAAATTGGGATCAAGTTAGATAAATACAATTCTTAAAGTATTTTTGAGCAGCTTCTTTTCAGAAAAGCAGTGCTGTTGGTTCACTTCTTGGCAAGAGATGCACCTTTGCTACTCCCCTGGGTTTGGCATGATGTTTGGTGTTTTGAATCTACACTTCATTTGGAACAAGATTTATTTGCTACTAGTTGTTTGCATCTCTTGCTGTTCTTTAGTTGCTGTCCTTTTTCATGCTGAACAAAGCCAAGGAATGTTTTGGCTGTTCCAAGATCCAATAGTAATTTTCAGTAGGGTGTATCTGCTGTTTCCCAGCTAATACACTAAAACATTTTTTGAGGATTTGGCAAAACGGGCATTCTTCTGTTTCAACCTATTTAGCTCTTATTTTGTTTCTAGGTTACTGGATACTAAACTGATGGCAAGTACACAACCTTTTAAGGTAAATTAATATTATAGAATGATTTGAAGATACAAACTTGCATTAATACATGTGTATTGAAACAAAGTATATTTCTTTGTAGGTAAGGCTGTCTAGTAATGTTTTCTGTGATGTTCCTTTTATTGTAGAATGATTTTTCTTCACCCCTTATCTAAACTTACAGAATTTATAGAATGCAAATTTTTACTTCCTACTAGTGACTTTTGGGTTTGAAATTTTAAGGTAACTTGGCAGCTTTGGATTCCAAAATATGTAGATTTTTTACTAGATAAAATGTGATTAGTAGAGTATTTTCTTCTTGTTAAATAGCATGTCCCCTCAGGAGATAAGAAAAGTGCTGTTCATGAACAAATAGGATCTGGAAGTTGCTTGTATGCTCAAAACCTTGGAGTACTGTGAATGCTGACTTAGATTTGTCTGGAAAAATGCTTTATCATCATTAGGTTCTCTTGTGGTCAGTTGCTCAGTGGGTAGTCAGCAGGAGGAAAAAAAATTACAGGTTTCTCTTAAAATCTCTTACAGCATGAATTTCATTCCTCTAAAGAAGTATTGAGATAAGTGTTCACAAGTTCTTGTTTTCCCATGTGCCTTTGAATTAATTAAAAAAATATGCTGAGGAAGCAGCATCTATCTTTGTGCATAGCTCTGTGACTCCAGAGCATTGCATAATGAAGTACTACTAAAATATATTTGTAGGTATTGTCAGGTTTGTGTTGCACACTGGTGTGTGAGAATAGAGGCTTTGTCATTCTGAAAAGTAAGAATCCTCCACAAGTTTTATGTTTGGTACAGTTATGTTGATATTTGTAATTCTACAGCAGATGCTTGGGTTTTTAGGCTATGGTTATGAAATGCTGTTTTGGGATGCCAAATTAATGCATCATTTGAGCTTGTTCATTGTACTTAATTCTTGATAACTTTTTAGTCTGCAGACTTGATGAGTGTGAACAGCTAAGCTTGATTGAGAACCACAGGAAATATGGTTCTCATAGATCTCAGACAACTTTAAGAAAGATTTTGTGAGATGTTTTGCTTTCCCTGGCTGTTGATTCTGCATGTTTCCATTGTACTGATTTACAACATATATTTGATTAAGAACTTCAGTAAGGAATTAGTCTGTAATACATATTTTTGGCTTTTTATTTTATGCATATAATTCATCAGTAGATTCACTGATGCTAGTCAGCTAAGTTGAAGTGTGTTAGTAACTTTTTGATTGTCAGGCTTCTTTCACTGTCTCTGTATTAGTTTAAATCATCAGTATTCAAGAATGTTCAGCAAGCACATTTCAATACTCACCTTGAATGCCTTCAACCATTATGATCAATATTTAGAATATTTTGCCCTGGTATTCATGCTGCCTTTTGCCTTGCCACATGTGCACTGCATGAAACCAGATTCAAACAGAAATATTACTTTGGCATAATCCATCATTAATTCTGAGCAGCATTAATAAATGCTTATGACTCATTATGATGCAGGTGAGGCAAGTTAACTTTGAAACTTTTCTTGACTCACCTGTGGTGCATTAGTTTGAAATGGTGCTGTGTGTAAATCCTTAGAGAACACAAGGTGGCAGCAGTAAATACTCATTTGATCCTGTTTGATTTTAGTTTCCAGGCAAAATGTGCTTGGCATTGGCAGTTAATGATGGCTTTTCTTGCAGGACATCATTAATAATACATCACTTGCAGAACTGGAAAAGCGTTTAAAAGAGGTTCCATTCAGCCCTCCTAAAGTTGGTAAGGATATATCAAAATGCTCTTCTTTCTGAAAAGTTTTACTCTTTCAAAGGAAACAAAATGTTTTGACTATTTTTGTGCTTGGTCTGAAATATAAATTCCCCTAGTGAGACTTAGTGTTTTGTTGAAGGGACTTTAAATGAGGACACTGTACATACAGTGTGGTTATATTTAGAAGTGTACCAGGAACTTAATAGGAATCCACATAGTAAAAGAATGGATGTGTTCAGTGAACAGCAGTTTCATCATCTTCTAGTGATGGAAGGTTTTTTTAGGTTGATTTTTGGGGATTAATTTGAAAATCGTTTAAAACTTTCATTTGATGGTTGTCCTTCAGATCAGAGCACTCCAAGAGGCACAAACAAAACCAAGAAAACTTACACAGTAGTGACCAGTCGTATGTGTTCCAGAAATTACTAAAGGTCTTTTAGTAGAAAAAAGGTTTTCTGCTTTGTGGTGAACACAAGGATATTTAATCAAAGGGCAATCATAACTCAAGGTTCTGGAATTTTTCTTAAACTGCTGATTTAGGAAAGGGAAGGCAATTCTGAGGAGTGGAGTACGTTGAAAGGGAAAGTTTCGATGCTTGATCAAAATCAAGATGAGTAGTAGTTTTTTATATTGCTGAATGTGCAGAGCATAAATACCAAGTGCATTTATCAGTAAAGACATCCTTAAATCACTTAGCTCAATTTTCATTTAAATACCTTGAAAAGTCTGACCATAGGTCAATCAGATGGTTGGCAAACAGGTTAATAGTGAAGCTTTCAGTTAGACTGAGCATCTGTTCTCTTAAATGCAAGTAAGTCAGAGAAAAAGACTCTTTGTGGGGAATTCTGCTGTCATTGTCTTAAAATTAATACTCCATTTTGGCTGAGTAGGTCTTGGGATTAAGGGCTTTTCAATAATGGAAAGACTTTCCATCTTATGAACCTATTCTTATTTAAGAATGCCAAACAAAACTGCTTTATTAAGAACTTAAGAAATTTCAAAGATTCTGAAAATTGTATAAACTTCCCCAAATGATGTTATGCTCTGACAAAATAAGCCTGTGGGTAAGCATACAGGACTATCTTTTATCTTCTGTGATAATGTATTTATAAATGTCTTTTTCCCCTCAGAAAGTGCAGAAGGATTTCCAAGTTATGATACAGCATCTGAACAACTCCATGAAGCAGGATATGATGCTTACATTACTGGACTGTGCTTCATTTCCATGGCTAATTTCCTGGGTACCTATGATGTCTTTTCCATACCTTCTCCCTGGTGCTGTCCATAGCTGCTTATTACATACTGAATTTATTCTTCATTCATCAGGTTCATTCCTCAGTCCTCCGAAAAACCATGTGTCTGCTAGATCAAAACTCATTGAACCTTTTTTTAACAAGTAAGTAGCTGTTGTATTAAAAAATCTGCTAAAACATGGAAGTACAACACCAGCTTTAGAAGATCTACCTCTAGCCTTGGAATCAATAGCTAACTGCATTTTTCTTTAACCTGAGGTTTTAGCTTTCTGGTTCATGCTGGTAATGCTGGAGAGAGGCTGTGAAATAAATACCTTTTCTTTTGAGGAGGGTGGTTTACTTCCTGCTGACCTGTGAAAGGACACTTAGAGAGTACCTGTACTGCTTTAATAGTCTTGCCCATGCCAGTGTTGAGGATATATTTACAATTTAGAAAATTATTTCTGGAGCAAGATTTGGGAGTAGTGGAAATGAAGAAAAATCCAGGTGTTCTTTATGTTGTAGGACACTCAGAAACTGGTGATAGTGAAAACTGGGTGCGCTCAACAGTCTGGAAAAACTAAAATACCCCTATGGTAATGTCAATCCAAATAACACAAAGCATTGGTATTAACACTGTTGGGTAGCCCAATCATAAGATGGCATAAGAAATCTACATATATGATTTATGGAATGATGCTATGAGCAGTATTTTGCTTTTGAATTGAATCTTCATGCAAACTCCTTGAACAAATTGAAGTGAGACTTGAGGAATCTAGAAGCCTTTATGCACAGATTCAATCCTTTACATAATTAATCTACAGATTTTACCTTAGGAAACTTCTAAAGGTGCTGCAATCTATCACATAAAGGAAAAGGAGTTGAAATTAAAAAGGTTTTAATGTTTACCTGTTTAAATTCGGGAAAAATTCCATCATTTCAAACCCTGTAATACAAGAGTTGGCAAAATTGTTTTAGCTTCAGATGGCCCACACAGATGAAGAAATAATTGCAACCAATGGCTTTCACCTTTCATTGTTCTGAAAATCATATTATTATAGTGACAGCAGTCATGTGATTCTCTTGACACTGAGACATGTGAGGCAGTAACTCCATATCATTTAGCAGATGTTACAAATATTCCCTAGATTAAACAGGGACCCACGGTGACTGCTTGATTTGAATGCGAAGGTGAAGATAGAACTGATCAGCACAATTTCATTTTAAGATGGGATTTGTCACTAGGTTGTTTTCAGGAACACCAACAAACACGTACCAACTAGTAGGTGGCAATTGAGCAGGTTAGTTTTTCAATCATAACCAAAATTCCTTGAAGAAATGCATATTTGCAACAAGTACAAACTGCAAAGGTTTTAATGTTCACAGGTTGTTTTCAGGAACACCATTTAAATTAAAATTTAAGCTTTTTTTAATTAAATTTAAGCTTTTCAAATTAATTGTGTACTGGAAATGGGGCATTCCTCTAGGATTGACATTTCAAAGTTGTGAGAGTGAGTGAGAGGAAGCTTGCTGTGTCTGTTCTGGCTTCAGAGTTAATACTGCCTGACTGTAGTGAAAGGAAGAGTTAACAAAAAACCTGTAGGGAGAGCAGCTGCCTTTTTTTTACTTTTTTAAGCAAGAACTGAAAATTACTGTTTGCAAAAGAATGTTTATCCATTCTGTCATTATTCAGAACTTGTAGCTTCTTGTTTCAGAAAAGCTATATATTATTTTTAAATCGTGGAAACTTGGAAGACTTGCCATGTCTTACATGTGATTTTAGAAGCTTTGCCATTTTCTAACTAACATCTGCCACATCACCTAAGTCAAAGCCTAGACACGAGACTATCTCACCTTTTCCTTACAGTGAGCAGGCCAAGGCTTGTATTTTTCGAGCTAGTTTTCTTTCTGCTATAATGCAAACTAACAAACCAGAGTAAGACAACTCTATTTTTTTTTTTTTAATAAAGAAGATTTAACTGCATGTCGGAAGTCAGAGCTGTGAGGTGTTTAAATCATCAAATCTTTTGCTGCATTCATTCAGTCCTTGCAGACCAGGTCTCTGTCTGCAGCATGTGGTGTTTTTAGCACCTGTAGTAGCATCCAGGGCTCTGCAGTTCAGAGTTACCTAAAGGTGCTTAGTGAGCGTGTTGCTCCTGGGGCTTTTTGGCAGGTATGCTCTGGGCTGCCAGCCAGCTTCCTGATACACTTAGTTGTCTGTAGTTTGGTCTAGAATCTTTCCCTAGTTGAGTATCCTCTCTTCCTGCTGGGGAGAAAAAAAACTATCTTCCTCCTTCCTCCAGAAGTTCTACCTGATCCTGCGGGCAGCAGTCAGAACAAGGAAACCTTTTCCTTGGTGCTGTAGTCATGTTCTTCAAGCAAAACACAAACTACAACATGCAAACAGTAAGCTAAACAAATGAAAGTTATACCTTATGTCACAAGTTTTTCCTGAAAGAAGCTGAGCAGAAGAGTTTATTGTAAGGCAGCTATTTAGAAGCAATGTTCTCAGTTTGAACTATTATCCAAATAGCCTTGAAAATGTTCTTTAAAGCAGAACATGGTTCTTTGGGTTGCTCATTAACTCTTAATTTCAAGATCTCTGAACATTAGATATTAATACTTAAATACAGTTTAGTGATTAAACTTTTACATCATTGCTAGGATTTTGGAAATGTTTCCTGTTTGAATGGGCTTGTCACTAATGTGATTAGTGGGAGTAAATTTAAAACTAAAAAATCAAGCTTTGATTTTTATGAACTTAGCTTTCAAATGAAGGTAATACTTTTTTCAAGAGGAATTTTGATGTTTTTCATTATTTCAGCAAAATTATGGAATTCCTGGCTTGCTGTTCAAGAGCAATGGCCAGCATATAGGTTAATGTTCGTATAGGTTAATGATGAACATAGGTAAAATCTTTAGTTTTAGGGCTTTTGTGAGAGTTGAACTGATTAAAAACAGACTTTCCCTTAGGGTTGTTTGGCTCTTTTAGGCATAATGCAGTAAGTTATATGATAAACAACTCAATAAGCCAGGAATTCCAGAGATGCATTTCTGTAATCTTTATGCTTTATTGTATATACAACATCTTTGAAAAATCCTCTTCGTCTGCTCTGAGTAATCCCCAGTGAACATTTATGAGTTGAGATGATGGGACTCTTTATTGCAGTATCTAAACTCTTATGTGTATTATTTGGATATTGTTATTGTCTCATATACTTTGGAGTTGATTTGAAATTTTTTAACTGATTTAGGGTAACGGCTCTTCCATATCTTCCTGCTCCCACCCACAAGCCCCTCACAAACTTTTAATGACAATGTTCTTTTGTATTTCTTCGGGTTGTCTGTTTATTCTTTTGATGTAGCTGGAGGCAGGGGGTGGAAGAGGTGCAGAGAAATGAGAACACCATGTTTTATTGAGCTGAATAGCATCATGGTCTGTAGAAATATAAATTAGCTTAGAAATGGTTTTTTGTACAATGGATATCAGAAACTTAAATCCACGCAAATCACTTGGGTTTGTGTTGTTCTTGCAGAAAATTCTCGTAGGGAGCTACATTCTCTGGCATGTATTGCAAATCCCTCAGCTTTTCTATATTTATTTTTCTTTGCAAAATTACTGCAAAAGAAGATTAGTGTGCTTTTGTGCAGTTTGACCAATAACTTTCCACTCACAGTGTAGGAGTAAATAGTTGTTGTTCTTGTGCTTGCAGCCACATGTGGCTGAAGTAGCCACTGACCTGGACTGGTAAACTGAGCTGGGTTTAAAAAAAATGCCTTTTCTTTTTTCAGCTGGATCAGTTTCTCTACACAGTTCACCACACAGCTGTGAAAACTTTCATCCTAGCTCATTGCAGAGGAACAATGTTGACTCCTTGAGATTATTTATGCCCTGCTGTGAATGGCACAATGATAACCTTCCTCTCCTCATTTTACTTGACTTGCCACAGAAACAATTGTCTTTCAAGTAGCTTCCTCAAAATACCTCATAGCTCTTATTGAGAAATGGATCTCTGTCCTCTCACTGTGTGATCTGGCTGTAGTCCCTAAAGAGTGTAGGAAATAACATTTTTTAAGTTTGATCTGCTTAGCTTTTAAGAAATGTAGCTATGACATAGATTTTCACAACATTAAATCACAACTTCATGAATCTAGCTAAATTAATATGGAGTTCATGCTGTCATACAGGGAAGTCTTACTAATTTAAATGTTCTGCAGACAGATGAGGAATCTTAGAACCATAGTTATGGATACTTAATTATGGATGGTGTTGGAACTCAGTGGTCATAATCCATGTGGTGTAAGTCAGTGTTACAAGATGCAATTACTTCTGTAACATAGCTAAAGTGTACTTAATACTAAAATCAGTGTTTAGACTACAGGGAATGTGTGTGTGTGTGCTGTTTAGTGACATAATTGTTTTGCCAAACAAATAAATGGAGGATTTGTCTCAGGAAATAAAAAACTGATCTTAATTCATTTCAGGTATATGTAATTTTTTTTGGCGTAAGTCTGTTCTTGCAGTTGGCTACTGTATTGTTTTCCTCAATATGATAAAACCTGGGGGAGGGAAGCTTAACTAGTGTTCTCCCCAGAAGTTTTTGTTGTGTTTTTAGTAGACTTCATCTTTATCTTTATGAAACTGCTACCTACAAAACTTTAACTAGTTATTGCAGTGCTTTAAAAAGTCATAGGTTCCAAGGATTTGGCAAACGTTTGTTCAGATAGCTCAGCTTAAAACAAACCTGCCTTTTTTTTTTTTTTTTTAATAAAATCTCCCACTTTTGCTGTCCTGCATGGATGATGGACATCCTCTATCCAGCAAAGACTGAACTGCTTTTACTGACCAGCAGAAAAACTGCATTTAGCCTATTTAGGCTGTGCTTATCCCCTGCACTGGGGTCTGAAGAAGGGTGTATCTCTTACTAACAGTGACACTGACATTTCAGATGAAGAGGTGAGCACAAATCATAGGTAATAAATCAAACTGAGTGTACTTTGGCAATCTGTAGTCCAGCTTACTGGCAGAGCACAGATCCCAGTTCTTTTCTGCCCACCTGAGTGCCCTGCTATGGTGCTGTGATCCTGCCTGATGTCTTCCACCAGAGGAGGAATGCAGTCACATCCCTTCTATTGCTC
This sequence comes from Daphoenositta chrysoptera, assembly GCA_013397915.1. Lineage (NCBI taxonomy): Eukaryota > Metazoa > Chordata > Aves > Passeriformes > Daphoenositta > Daphoenositta chrysoptera. The sequence goes on along the minus strand of VZRO01007986.1, from coordinate 541,779 downwards.
CTTGGAGGATGTGTCCCATGCTCCCTCTTTGTTTTCCCCCTTCTTTAATTCCCCAAAAGTTAACCCTTGTGGTGTGATCACTGTGCCTCCTTGCTTTCTGGGTAGATTGTGGCTTTTTGTTTCATTTTTGAGCAACAGTGCTGTCACAATTACCCTGGCTCTCTAGGGTATGTCAGAGTAAGGATATCTTCTTGGTTTCCTTGTGGGAGCTGTGTTTGAAGCCAGCTTTGTTCCCAAGATGCCACTCCTGTCCAGTTTAGACAGACAGCTGTGATGAAGCCAAGTCTACAGGAGTGTGGCACCTAAGGCTGAACATAAAAAGAAACTAGGGCTTCTTTGTAGAATGTCTTCATTACTCAGTGCTGGGCTCGAATGGGTGAAGTTTCTGAAGTTATTTAATGCAGATGTTTGTAATTTTTATTGATAAAGTTCTTTTTAGGTGCTGCAGTGCTCAGGAGGATGTGGTGCATGTTATACTGTATCTTCCCTGAGACTCAGAAGATAAATTAGGTGGGACAGTTCTGGCACATCTGGTGCCAGTTCTCACACCCTGTGGCTCACATGTGAACCTGCCATAACAATACATTTTACCCCAGTGTTTGGGGTGTTTTTCTTTCTCCTATTTATAGCAAAACCAAGTTAACAACTACATTCCGGTAGACTTTCCAGTGATACAGGGAATCATAAGGGCATGATATTCCAACTCTTAGAAACTACTAGTGAGTGTAGTATGATACAAAGAATCTCTAGGGAATAACAGAGCAGTCTGTACACTTAAGATGTTTTTATCCGCTGTTTACATCAGTTAGTATTTAGTTAAATGCTGTAACTGTAATCAGATAAGCATTTTAGAAGCTTTTTAAAGTTATGATGGAAAAGTTATTTATTTTAGCCCTCCAGCGAACACTATATACAGCAAATGTTTTGTAACATCAATGTGGCATCTTTACCTATGACAGGGTTTTAAGCTGTTCATCTTATTTTGGAAGGAAATAGTTTTCAGAACTGAATAAGAGCTTGTATTGAAAGCATTTCTTGAATGTTTTGAGAAACTCTTCATTACATGTTAAAGAGGAAAAGACTCATTCCAGTTATTTCCAAAGAAGTCATGATGGCTTTTGCAGTTTTAGGGTTTTAAGATCCATTCTGTCTAAAGCATGATGAAGTGCTCAGAAAATGGGGAAGTTTATGTGTATTTAGAATGATGGCAGCTTTTGCACTATCCACTGTGCAAGGGGCTCTTACTGCACAGAGCTGCCACTTGTTAATGTTCCTTCCCCACTTGTCTTTATTGTTTTCAGCAGTAACAGTTTGGGCCTTTTTTGTCCTTGTTTTCTTGAATAAGTTATATTGCTGGCATGATGCCAAGAAACTTTTTGAATCTGGTTGTTAGATAAGCAGTTGGGCTTAGAGGATCTGTTTTAACGTATCTTAAGATAAGTTTGGGATGGTTAATTCTGCTTCTTCAGAAGAAACATGTAAAAAAAAAAAACTATGAAAAGGAAAAGGTCTTCAGGCAGAAATTTGCTAATGGGTCTTTTCCATTTTGCTTCTAGGCTATTTCTTATGAGAGTAATGGACATACCATATCTCAATTTGGAAGGACCAGACTGTAAGTAGCTTCTTTCATTGTAAACTTAATACCATTCTGACAAACTTCCTGGAGGAGGAAGTGTAAAGATTAATTATGGATATAACTATGATGGATATCAGCATATCTATCAGCTGTGTTTAGGTTACTACTTATGAAATTATTTAAATGTGTCTGCTCCTTTTTTTTCTTTAACAAAACAGTAAACCCAGAAATTCTTCTATTTTGACCAGAGAATCTGCAATTTAAAGGGGGTTGAAAAGAACAAATTAAGTTATTGTTACTAAATGAGAGAGTTTGAATTTAGCAGCTTAATTGTTATTTTGGGTTTCTATTCTTATGTACCATATCACATAAAAAGTGGGAGCTTAACACTGTCCCCTCACCCCAGCAGTAAATACAGGATGCAAACTAGTGAATAACAAATGGTTCTCTCAAGTGACTGCAGCAGTACCTCTCCTTAACTTCAACCTAAACATCAGAATTCTTTTGCCACATGGGATTATGATGATGGAAAAATGTTACTTTAAAACATCTTTACATTTCAGTTTATTTCAGTTTACAGATCTGGAGCTCTAATTAGTTGATAATACATTTAAATGAAAACAGATTTTACTAATCTAAATGTCCTTACTGTTATGGGATGTTTCATGATGAGGGGGAAAGCTTTGGATGGGTGTTCACACTAATGCCTTGACTTACGAAAATGTGAAGCCCTGGAGGTCATTCTGGTCCTTGATTAGATAAAAGCTTAAATTTATATTGAGGAGTCAGATACACAGATACAATGTCTTGAAAATTATACCCGTTTGGAAGCAATACTGATGTGGAGGCATTTTCCTCTCCTTGCATCGGAAAGCTCAGACTGGAGTGTGACTCTATTAGGTGCCAGTGTAATAGTAACAGAATGCAGTTCTAGAGAGATGGAAGTAACTGGTGGAGAGGAAAATACATGCTGTAAGGGCATATATTTAATTTTAACTTCAGTTAGATGGTCAGATCACTGAGCTCTGGCTCTGTTGGAATGGTAATCTAATTACGTTGCATCTTCCTTCCCCAACTGTTGGATACTGAGTGGAAGAATGGGTAAATACTTCGGGTCATTGAGAGAATGCCAAAGCTACTAATTTGTAAAGATGCTACTACCACTTGCTGGCCAACTTACAGGATTGTTTTGATACTTTGCCAAGAAGGGTTGCCAGAAAAGAGTCTGCCTCTGAAAGTCTGTCTCTTTTATCTGAAAGCCATTCCTGTAGAACAGACTGATGCAGATGTTACAGGAGAACCTGAGCCTGCGAGGCTTTCTAAGCCTCAAAACGGAAAGCACTTTTAGGGGTGGCATGTTGGGCTGGCTGTTCTAGACACTTTTGTTGCTATTCTGAGATGTAAACACTGCTGTAGGTTGAGGAAGCTGTCTGGTGGTTGTCTGTGGGGGACTGTTTTGCAGAAAAGCAAAGCCACCTAAAGAGTACAGCCGTGTTTCTGTGGGAGGTGCACTTGGTGTCTGTATTTTAAAAAAGAGATGAGGCACAGCTCATTGTGACTGTTGTAAGTTGTGGTGTGTTTCTCTTTGTCGCGTAGTGAAGTAGCAGGTTTGTGCAATTTTTCCTGAAATAATGGATTTCAATAACATATGCTAAGTTAAATAGTATTGAATGTGAATGTGACTTTCATCATCATCTTTTGTTACTGTGTGTTAGAAACTCATTTAAAAGAATGAAGTTGCTGCGCAAAATGACTGCAAAGCAGAAAATGAATCAAATACTTTTCACCTGCATAGGTAGAAGTTAGAGATCTTAACAGCAGGTTCACAGTGAATTTAGGAATAAACAAATACAGGAAGGTTAGGAATGGTTTCTTTAATCAATATAAAAAGGCTGCAATATCTGAAACTGGAGTTGTTCATGCTATGATTTTCTACTCCTGGATTACAAATAATTAAACTTCGAGTTGCTCTCTGTTTAGTAAGCTGTACAGCAATGAATTGATCTTCTGTTGCTTTTGGGGTTTTGGTGTTTGTATTGCATAGAGTAAAAAAATCGAATTTTAGTCCTTAAACAAAAAGGACACAATTTTTTAAGTAGCAGATTTAGGGAACAGGATTTCACCTGTGCTCATGAAGGAATTGCTTTTCTTAACTACTTGTGTCTCTGTCCAGCCTGACTGAGCTTTAAGTGCTCATGTACACCTGTAGTTTATTACTAGGCAGTTTCTGGTCAGCTCAGGCTAACCCACTTGTTTAGGTGAAACAGATTAAAACATTTAGCAATAACAAGTGGTTGATGGTCTGATTTTGGACACCCACTCTATGAATGAGATATGCCTTGGAAAGCTCTCCTGCTCTAATGTTCAAAGCTAAGGAGATCAGAAACTAGAAAAGTTTGTATTACACAAGATTTCAGGAGGGTAAGTCACTAGTTCCTTCACTAAAATGAAAAACAGTCCCTATGTCTCTATACCAAAGGAAGAGAAGCTTTTCCTGAGAGTGTTACCAGGTGGTCAGATTAAAATCTGATCACATCAAGCTGTGTGTAGTTAACCCTTGAGTTACCTTGAACAAAGTGGAGCACTACATTGCAAAGTGGAGCACTCAACTTTAATGGTTAAGCCTCTGTCATCCAGTGTAAAACACCATGTAAGATTTGGCAATGTGTCATACATAACAAAATAGATCTCTGCAGATATCTGTGGAGAGGCTTAATTAGTGATCTGCAAATAGTTTCATAGGAAAATGTAATGTATTTCATTATCTTTGTCTCTGAAAACACAGTGTTCCACTTGTTTCTTTTTAAAATATGAGAGCAATTCACAGGTTATAAAAGCTCACCTCTCTAGTAAAAGGAACTTCAGTTAGGAGAAGTGTGTATAAAAGTAAGATATATAATAATACCGTGATAATTTCTGCTGTACTCTTAACTCTTCCAGCAGTTTGGCTTGGACTCTCTCTCAAACTGACAAAGCTTAAAATGATTTTCAATATATGCTTAAGACTTGTTCTGCACTTCTTTAGATGTTGGTCTTGATAAGCTGTCTTTTCTTCTTGGTGTAGTTTTTAGTAATAAGTTTTTGTAGTAATAATAAAAAGTCAGTGTGTATATTCTAGCTTGTACCTAATATTATGTGAAAACTGAGTTGAACATTGTTTCACAGGAAGTTTTTTATTGACAGAAAAGTGGCAAAATTGAATCATTGCTAAGAATTTTTTAAAGGTGGAGCATGAAGAGGCTGTTGATTTTTTTTTTTTCTTCTGTTCTTGAACTTGGTTTGGTGCAAGGGATGGGAAGGACTAGATTTGTGGGCATTTCCCACTGCAGGAAATGCTGTTTCAACTCCTTATACAGATGAGCTAGTAGGATTTTGTATGTCTTTCATGCCTAAGTGCAGGCACATTCTCGCTGTGCCTAATGTAGTTGCATAAATCTTGGCCTGTTTTCTTATTCCTTAAGATATTCTAAAGATACTAGTAGTGACTCTTATTTTAACAGAAGTGTTTTTGTTTTGTAGTGCAGCCAAAACGAGATCATGTTCTTCATGTTACTTTTCCCAAAGAGTGGAAGACTAGTGACCTATACCAGCTTTTCAGTGCCTTTGGTGAGTGATATAGTCTGTCTTTCTTTTTTTTTGTTGTTACTATTAACAAGTACTTCTGGTTTGTTTTGTTAGTTTTATTTTGTGGGTGCAGACTTACTCCTAGTGTAGGTAATGACAAATCTCTTTTTGTAATTTTTTAATGGTGTGGACTTTGTAGTGATGTGTTGAAAACTACTTTTCTTATTAACTATTCTTTAGAAATCTTTATGTGGTGCTTGATGAATATTGTGGATCTTTTATCCTTTTATTTACAGCCTCTCCTGAAAGGGGGTAAGAGTTTATATATGTGGATAAAGGGAATAGGGATTGGTGTGAGGCAGAGCAAGGCTTTAGGAGCAAGGTTAATCCCACAGTCTGCATAAAACCAAACTCTCCAGCATGTGTGAGTCTAGGCAAGCAAGCAGGCTTGAAAATAACCAATTTGATTTCAAGATTGCGAACAGCACCCAAGCCAGAAGAAACAGAAAAAAGGGTATTTAATAATGGAGAACCAGTAATCCTGGTGTTGCTCTACTAAGTAGAAGTATAAAATGTAGGGACTTGGGGAGCTGAACTGATTGATGGTGATCTGCTCCTTATCTCTTGTGGCTTGGTACTCTGTGCAGGGTTTTTGGACCTGTATAAAACTCCCTCAGTTCCTTCTGACCATTCCATCTTCGCTGCAGCAGGGGCCAGTGTAGCGGGTAGGATTTAACAGTCCCGACTGGGAAGTGCAGAAGTGGCCGGGGTTCTGCCGCTGAAAGCGCTGGGCTCAGCGCACCCGCTCTGTCCCCGCTCTGCCCCCGCTCTGTCCCTGCTCTGTCCCCGCTCGGCTCCGCAGCTTTCCCGCCGCCGGGGGGCACGCGCGGCCGCCAGGGGGCGCACGGACACGCCGCCGAACGCTCCGTGTGGGAATGGCCAATTCCCGCACTTCTCCCGATTTTAGAGCTGAATGTTTTCTTATTTCCATTTACAAACTCCAGGTTCGATCATTAATCTATAGTTTTGTTTAGTTCTTATTGCCAAAACAAACGCTCAAAACAAGCTGCAGATTATTCCTTCCAAAATTCTGGAATACAGAATACCCATGCTTTTTCCGTTGTAGGTGGTCAGGGGCAGAGTGGTGCAGCATGAGGTTTGAGTGATTTGCCAAAAGCAAAAAAAAAAAGAAAGGCGGCAACAGACATGAATTATCCTAATTTATTACATCAGTTAAGGAAAAGTGTTTTGAAATCAAGCAGTATTAACCGAATTTTACAGAAAAATTATTTTAGAATGAATTGAGGCAGAGTTACAATCTTCCATGAAGGTTCTAATGAAAGCAGTGAAACAGCTGAAAGGGCTGCAGTGTCACACTTGGAACTGGTTTACGTTTGCTACTCTAGAAGGGGTGTTCATGGTTCTGAAATCCTTCAGGACTGCCTGCATACCAAGTGGACACCTGTTCATGCAAGATTTTTTTTATAGTCTCAGGGGTGAATGTAGTTTCACTGTACAAGTACTTGTAGCACTATGCAGTCTCTTAGAAAACTTTAGATTCTTACATTTGTGTTGTTTATTTGGTCATGCTGATGTGAAATATGAAGTCATTAAAATATGATTTGCTAGAATACAACTGTAGTGTGTAGCCTTCACTTCTACTTAAATTAATGTCGTTGGGCTTTTAATTAAAACTTATATTATCAAAGTATTATAAAAACTACTACTTAATTACCATTAAAAGCCTTGTAGGAAATGTATTAGAACTGAGTATAAAAAGGAAAATGTTTCAATGCTGTAATCCATCAGTGTAATTTTATTCTGTGGATTTAATCTTGATTGCATGTTTGAGTTGATACATAGAGAATTTTCAGATTTATTTAAAGAAGAAATATATGTTACTTGCACCTTCATGTCATAGTCCACCAGTGGCATTCTTCAAAGTATTGAAGACTCTTAATGTATCCTAGAATTGCAGAGAGAGAAATTTCCTGGTTTATTTCTCTAGATCTGGTATTCCATTACATTGCTGTCCATGGCTTATCTGGACTGGCCTTGCAGGGAGCTGGCATGGGGCTCTGGTGATTGCTAAATATTGTACTGCAGGTGTAGATGCATTTGCCTTCCAGATCTTTATTTGCATTTCACCATACTTTTGAAATGCACAATATTTACTGAGTGATTAGCAGTATTGCTGAATGATTTAATGTATTAATTTTATCTCTCCTAAATTCTTACTTCTTAATAATGATGAAATGTGGCATAGTCTGAAGAGAGCATCTCTTAAGCATGGAGAGTTGCATAAGAGCATTTGTTGCAGTTCACTTCAGATTGTAACTCAGTGTCTGTTATTTAATATTCCACTTTCTTTAAATTCTATATTTAAAATGTATAAATCTGAGTATAAAAGCAACATATGTTGGCAGGCATTGAAAACCTTTATTAGCTAAAAATACAAACTCAGAAGTCATTTAGAATGCAGGAGCCTTTCTACAATAATGAATAAGGATCTGATACTGAAATGATGTGCCACCAATAGGTTAGATTTTTATTAATTTATTTTTATTTGGCACTTAATGAAAATGTAAAGTGGACACTGAAGTCCATTTGAATAGTAGCTGAATTCCTTCAGGAGATTTTTTTTTTTGTCTATCACTGATCCTCTTTCTTATTTTACACTAAGGGCACAATTGCAAGATAGTCAGAAGAATTTTTCTTCCTGATCTTTCTTTCAGTCTGCTCAGGTAGATTGAAATTAATTAACTGTATATATAGGAAAGGGACATAATCTGGACAGCACTTGTATGTTCCAGAGTTACAACAGAATATGGTCACAGATGTCTGAAATGATTGTTTAGAAAATTTTGTAATTATTAATACAAAAATGGATAACTCGATACATGAAGAATTTTAGAGCAATGACTTGTCAGTGCATGTGGAGCAATATGAATTTGTACAGTAATTTCTGTCCTTTAAAGGAAGCTCAGTGTCAGGGTCCTACCAAACGCACTACAGTTTTGAGCTGCAATCATAAGTCAGCTCAGTCTTTCCTTGTGTTGTGAAATGTTAGTGTCCTGCCAGAAGGATGTTCTCCCTACAGTAAAGACCCTTACCCATAGGCAGCAAAGTTCTATGTTCTTCAAAGACAGAATTATTAGAAATTGAATTTATGTGCCCTAAAAAATGTTTACAGAAATTCTAACTTCTCGATGTAAGCTCATCTTAATAGCAGCCTTAGCCCTTCAGTACAGGGAGATCTCAGAAACCATACTGAATTAATTATGGTTTTGGCAATGATCAAAATGATCATAACTTAAACTCCTAAATAGCTGGCTACTCAAATGTATAGCATGCGAATGAAATCTATCTAGGCTTTTTATTTTTTAATAATTAGAAAATCTGTTTATAATCTGGCTGGATTTCAGAAGAGACTTCTATAACCTTGTAACCTGTAGACTAAATTAGATTTCAATAGATTAAACAACTGAGAATAAATGTATTTTAAGCCCTTTTGCATCATTGTTTTCAACCTTGTAATATCTGAAGGTTAAATGGTGGTGTAACATTATATATAACTTGATTTTCTAGTCTATGTGAAAAAAATGATACCAATTTTCAATATCTGAATTGTACTAACAGTAAAGCACTTAGATAAGGACAGGAGATGTAAATGGATTTCAGACTATAATAAGACCTTGTGTCTGGGATGGGAATCCTTTCCTCTGCTTTTGCTTGATTATAAGCTCTTTTAGTGCTAATGTGACATTTTAAGCCATTCACATAGAAAATGCACTAACTGCTTGATGAATAGAGGAACTTATTTCTAGTCACTGTTCCATTGTGACCACTTCCAAATGAGGTCCATGATTTTGGGCATTTATCCTCATATTGACTCAAATTAAGTTTTTATTTCACATCAAGGAAATTATGCATAGTGGGATTCAAACAAACCAGAGTTTGAAGATTTTGTGTCCCAATAGCAGAGTTCTCCATTGATGTGATCAGTCTTCTACCTACTCCTCTCAACTGGAATTTATCATAACTCAAAGAGCTGTTATTTATTTGAGTAAAGGGGTGAAATTCCCAGAAAATCAGTTTATTTAGTAGAATCACATAGAAACCATGAAGGGAGGGTCTGAGGGTGTACAGGATGCACATGCAGCCCTAACTTTCCAAACAGTTCCAGGCCCTTGTGCAACTGGGTGTGAACTACACACCTGGACAGTGGGCAAAAGCCTTCTCAGGTACGAGTTACTCTTAGTTGGCTCTTTTATGTCATGGCACATCAGATAAAAATCTGTGACTGAGTCTAAAATAAAAATAGTCATGATAATTTCTTTTGCTTTTTCTAGGTAACATTCAGGTTTCCTGGATTGATGATACATCAGCATTTGTGTCGTTGAGCCAGCCAGAGCAAGTACAAATAGGTAAATGTTACTGAATTTTCTTCAGCATTAAGACTTTAGCTGGCTCCTGCAGAATGCTCTGAGCCAGCAGGGTCTGTGACTCTCATGGCAAAACCACTGACTTGCTTGGAGGAACTGGACTTCCATAGCAGCAGCACATGTGTGGCAGCAAAGACAAGCCCAGACTGGACTTGGTTGAGAGTTCTGTGTTTCATTCCATGATCCTCCAAATACCTGAACCTATAGGTAGAGTAGTGCTGGTTTCTTCATTTGATGCAGTATTTATTGAGGATTTTTACTGTTACTTTGCATAGAGCAGAACTATCAAAGACTTTTGTTGTCTTTGCCTCCAAATACCCTTTGGACTGATGAACATTTAGTTTGGTTAATATTTGCAAGGAGCAAATGCAGTGAGAAGTCTTTTGATGCATTGTAGAACACATGCAAAATAATAGTGTCTGAAGAGCCTGGATTAATGTGCCTACTGTCTGTGTATGAACAATGTGCATTCTCTCCAGACCTAAGTTTTTAAACTTTTACTTGAACATTTGAAAATATTGCTGTTAGTTATGTGGGAAAACAGTCTTTTTGGTGGGGGTTTTAGGTTGGGTTTGTTTGTGGCTTGGGGATTTTACTATGCTTTCGGGGTGGTTTATTTGTGTTTTGGGGTGGGGTTTTTTAAAGGTTTTTGATTGACTGTAGTTGAATCCACAAGCTCTTAGTGGTTTCTGTAGTTCTTTCAGGCATATATTTGAGCACTGACCCATACCCTTATTTCAGGGAACACTGGCTAGAAGTAGGCCATTATAGATGATCATTCAGGATATGTTCTGGTAGTCTCATCCCCACTTCCTGAAACACTTGCACCAATTGCTGTGGAGCCAGTGAGAACAGCAGTACATGTAACACTTCTGGTTAACTGGCTGAAGTCTTGTTGCACTTAAGAGCTATCCAGAAAGAATTCCCACGATTAAGTTCTAAAAAGAAATAAAACAGATTAGAAAACCCCACCGAGTTCACCATCATCTATCCTTACTAAGCTCAAATAAAGAAGCTTTCAGGGTCTGGATGCACAATCAGTGCATCTCTCTAATTCCTTATTAACATCCTGGGAGTGTTTATCCTACTTCCTCATACATTCCTAGCTCTGCAGAGGATTTTGAGAGCTCACCAGCAGCCTCCTTACAGCAATTGCTCCATAGCAGCAAGAGCCACTGTTTCTTCATCTATATATAGATGTAAGAATGATATAACTTCTAATGAGAAGTCCCAGATAAAGAATTATGTCAAGTAATGCCTTCCTAGATGCAGCTACAGTAAATTCCCCACTGCTGTCACCACAGTTACTTAGCCATTGTCTAAATGCTTGGCATATACATAATCACCACTACTTTTTTTGTTGTTGTTGTTCTGTTGTTTGGTTTTGGGTTTTTTGTTCTGTTTTTGTTATAGCAGCTCCATATTTTGGAAAGAACTGAATGTCTGCAGAATATTGAAGCTGAATCTTTCTGGCACTGTTCTGTGTCTTTTTTTCTGCTTTGACAAGCAGGGAGGCTTGTTGTGTGGCCTACGTGCTGGGAAACATGTTATTTGTTTGAAAGCTCAGGTGATTATAGTCTTTCATAGATTTTTATGAAATCAGGTTAGTAGAAGCTCATATACTAAAAGCAGTGAGCCAACCAAGCTGATAAACTACAGCAACCTCAAATACCGAAAACTGTGGGATTTTTACTGTAAAATTGCTTAAAATTCTTGGTATTTCATGGGTTTGGGGTTTTTTTCAGTAATAAATACATCATAAAATCGATTCTGTTATTCTATTTCCTGATCTTAAATTCTGTAATGAATTGTTTAGGTAATAAAAGTCACTGTTTGTAGTTGTGATTTAGTGAGATGTGCTTAAGTGAAGAACCTAGGAAAAACTAATAATGTGGCCTTTTTTTAGCCTGTTTATATAAATGTCTGCATCTTCTGGACTTTAAAAAAAGCATTGGAGGCCTGTGAAACAATATGAATACAAGGCAAGATGTTGCTGTGGGCATACTTCTATGCTTACGTCTTAGAGAGTTTGAGCTGGTATTAATACGTATAGTTAAAAAAACACAAATGCAACAAAAACATCTATGGGACATAAATGGATCGAGGACATGAAGAGTGTATGGAAGTTTCCCCTACAGTGTTCAGATTTCTATTACAGATGAGTCTAAGCACTGTAAAAACATCCAGACTTACTTTGCATCTTTTTAATAAGGAATTTATGTGTGAAAAAGCGATGAAAATGGGACTGGTTTTGTAATTATCTGCATGGAGTGTTAACTGATTCTGGGTCTATCAGATTTTGAAACCCAGTTCATAACTGGGAGGTGTCTTCATTCTTCTGTTGCAGCAGTGATCAAATACTGAATATTTGTCTGAACAGACATAAAGTTAGAGACTTGAACAGCAGATCATTTAAAGACTGATCTGCTGTCCTCCCTTGATGTACATGCTCAAGATAACCAGTTAATGAATCTGCCTGGTTTCTCAACAATTTATCTCCAATGCCTTTTAATTTTGTTCAGCCTCATAGGTGTTACAAGACAACCTAAAACATGATTTGTCTATATTACTAGTTTTGTGTAACTTTATCTTAAGGGTAGTATTGAAACTGTGATAGTTGTCTTTCATATTTCAAATAATTAATTATCATGCTTAACCTTTACAAATGGCAGACCTTTCAAAATCTGGCACTTTGCATAAGCTGTTTCTGCTATGCTCTGCTGTTTCTGTTGCTTCTAACTCCTGGCTTCAGTATTTCAAATGAGCTAAAGACTTCTTCATCAGCACCCTGGGAATATGTTGGATTTCTCACGGATTCAAAAAGCCATTTTGAATATGTAGGGAATAAAATGTATCTCTTCATCCCCCAGTGCTCTTTAAAACAATGTTCTTGAGTTAGGTAATATCATGGATGGTAACCATTAAAACCTAGTCCAAAACTGATTGTTAAAACATTGGTCCATAAGATTTTCTATTTATGAAGTATACACTTGATTAGCTGAATTTAGCTAATAAGCAGCTCTTCAAATTTCACATGGTAATCAGTAGTGTTTATATTGCCAGCGAAGAATGTGCATTCCAGTTTTTTAATTGTTAAAGTGTTACCCTGAAGGACCCATGAATCTTTCATAATATAAAAAGACTTGTTTCCTCTTCCACTTCTTTTCCTCTGAAAAACTAAGTAGGGAAAAGGGCAGTATTTTTATGGGCAACTTTGGAGCTGCTCCTAAGTTTCCAACTGAATATGGCATGCTTAAAACACATAAACCAGAAACCTTGGGAAACAAAATTCAAGTCTCTTAAACTTCTCGTTTTGCTGCTTATAATAATGTCCAAGAATCTTCACTTTATTTGGTTATTCATGCAGCTCGCACTTTGGCAGTCTCTGTGATTTATTATGAGTAGAAAAGGCTTGTTGTTGTATAAAATCATATTGCTCTCTATAGCTTGAAGGGGAAGCTGCAGCAGGACAAATGCGAGGCAGCAGTTGCACAGTCACCCTGCCGTGCCTGTCTGTGTGAGCTGGACCTGATCCTTGCCAGGGGAAGGTTCTTGGCTTCCAGTGGGCTCTGTGTCACTCTTACTGTTGGACTGCCACAAAGTCATCTTAAAGCCAATAACAGGTTTATGACAGTGGTGGTTTAGATGGCTCTAATTTGTCTAACTTTTTGCAATATGCTGTGCTTTAAACTGATTTCCAGGCTACAAGCACCTGAAAACTATAATGGCTAATAAACACAGTCTATGTTCTGTTGGGATTTGCTGTTCAAAGTAGGTAATTAATAAGAATTCATTAAATGGTTAATATTCCTTTAGCTGGACATCTGGGAGGCAAAACTTTCTGTAGCCAAGTTGCACTGCAAGTGGTCTCAGCACTTCTGTCAAACATGAAGCACATACTTGTTAAGTGTGTGGCAAAAGATAAACACTGTGCACTCTTAGAGCTGATGAACACAAGAAACTTCAGAACTAACTTTTGGCATACAACTTCTGGCTCTTAAGATTTTTGTCTTGCTAGATAAGTTTGCCTTTGGATGCTGTTCAGCTTTGTGTATTTATAAAGCTGGGCTTTCATTTGGAGAGGTTAGTATGGAACAAGTGCTGTTTCAATGATCCTGTGACTTACAAGGGTCTAGACTTCATCCAAATAGTCTGGAAATGCTGGGGAAAATGGGAGAGACCTCAGCTTGTCTTAACTGTCAAGGAAATCCAGTATTTTATTTTAATGAATAAATTGGTATAACCTGAAGTATTTGTGTTTCAGCTACTTCAGCCCCTCAACTGTCCTATGCAGTTAACTTTGAGAGTCCTCAGTTAATGCTTTGTATTGATGTTAAGCTCTTGTTTTTCATGGTTTCCTTGAATGTTGTTGTCATCCAGCTTTGACTGTTTAGGTTGCTGGTCTAAAAAGAACCATGATAGATTCTTAAAGGGAGGTTCCTGTAGATGTCTTTGCACTTGTGGAGTCTTTATAGGCCACCTAAAATGTACTCTTAAAAATCACTGGTACTTGGAATGGGTTAATTTTTAAAACATGGGAAAGTTTTATAAATATGTTTAAAGTTTTAAAGTGCTTGAAAATAAAATTGGTCTTGTGAGACATTTTACATTATTATATGTTAATGAAAATAATGGACAAATTTATCAGTGGTACCTCAAATATAAACCTCATTTATTTTCCCTTAGCAGCCAACACTTGCACTTAATTCCCTTTACCTAAGGCTTAGGTGCAGTTTAATAACATCTCTGTTCTGATTATGAATAACTTCTGCAGTATTTTAAGACCACTGGTTCAACTTTAGAGTAATTTTAACCTGAGAATGTTCTGAGAATGTGTTTCTTGCTGTTTTAAAATGCAATAAATACATTTAACCTGAAATTTTAAATACACGTGGAAAGCAACTGCTTGTCGTAAATGGCAAGCATTGAAATAACGTTAAGTTATTCCATGTGTTGGTGCCCTGATACATGAGCTCATATAGAATTTAGTGTGTGCAGGATATCTTCTTCCTCTCGGCATTGAGAAGCCCAATGCATTCAGACAGCAGGGGAGCAATGGACTAAAGCAGGTGCAGCAGCTGGAATTGTGATGGCCTTTCAATGATTTGTGTTTAAATCATTAATCTTTCTGAACTTGTGAGTTCCTCAGGCAGGGCTGGACTTTATGGTTTATTAAGCGTTCTCTAAGGTTTACTATAGAGCCTTCTACTTAGCATGAGTGCTTATCACCACAATTTAAATATCTAAAATGTATTTTGAAAGACTGTGTGTGTATCAGTCCCTCCTCATTGAATTTGGGGAAAGTGCAGGTAGTAGCATCTGTATTACCCAGAGTCTGAAAAATTCCATTTCACATGACTGTCTTCTGAGCAGTAAGTTAATGTGAAATTTATGCCAGATACGTTCTGAAGGGAGGTTATAGCCAGGTGAGGGTCAGTCTCTTCTCCCAGGTAACAAGTAATAGAACAAGGGGAAATTGCCTCCAGATGCACCAGGAGAGGTTCAGGTTGGATATTAGGGGAAATTTCTTCACTGAAAGGGTTGTCAAGCATTGGAACAGGGTGCCCAGGGGAACAGTGGAGTCACTATCCCAGCAGATACTGGGAAGAGTATCTGTCAATAAAATATATATAATATATATGTGTATGTGTATATATAATATACACATATATATGTATATATATATTATATATGTATAATATACATATACATATATAATATGTATATAAAAGAGTGGGACCAGGTGGTTTGGAGCAGGGGCTAAGGAGCAAAGCGCAGGGTACTCCCATGTGTTACCAAGGTGAAATCAGCTGTGTGCCATTTTTTCTGTGTGAAAGTCCTGCAGGTCTGAGCTCTCTGAGCTTTGAGCAATAATAGACATGGAAAATTTCTGACTAGAATGGAAATATTCTGAACACGTTATACTTTTAATTCATAGGTTCACAGATCTGAACACTTTACTAGCAATCCTGGGAGTAAAAATTCTCCACTGTTTATTTAAAATCATTTCTGTAGTAAATGTAGGGATTGAGATGTGGTGAATTTCATCTTGTGTTGTTCAGGAATCTCAACCGCAGCAGGAAAATGAATTACTGGTTTTACAGTGGAACCTGTGGTATAAATCATATGAGAGATAGCTATTTTACAACTTCCAGGACTACTGATGTGGAATTCAGAGGACAGATTAAAGACTTGCCTTCGAGGCACCTGCAGCCATATGTTTTTCTCATCAGCTAATGAACAAAACAAACAAAAAACCACCCCAAATGCCCTTTGTACTCCATAAGTTTGAATAGGGGTTTTTCTTAACATTGGAAGTCTTGTGACTACCTTTTCATTTGATTTGGATTTTTTGAAATGAGTTGAAACAAAAGCTGTGAAATGTATTAATTACTGAGGTAATTAACAGGGTGCAAAGGTTAAGTAGCTTGAATTCTTTCAGTAATTAAATAACTTCATCTGTAAGGGAGTTAAAGTCCTTTATAACAATCTACATACATGTGCATAGCATGAAATGTCCATGAAATGGACTTACACTATCATCTCTCTTCTTTTTTGAGGGAAATATTTTAAGTTTAAGCATTGCATAAGGATCCTTCCTCTTTCTTTGGCATGCTGTGTACTTAATACTTCATCTGTCTTCTATAAAACCATTTTCTTTCAGATCACCAGTCCATCTTCCCCTGTTTTCCAGCATGGAGGTTCAAAGCCTCATTTTGGTTTGCTCTCTAACTTGCCATCCTCCTTTGCAAGGTGAAGAGCTGCTTTGTCCCTGCATACTGCTCCTTCCTCTGCATTTGGATACCAAGAGAGTTGACAACCTCTGTACAACATTCTTTTGTAGGCACCTTCTATCTTAAGCTGATACAGGAGAGGAAAATAAAGGGATGGGCAGCACCATGTACAAATTGGTGTTACCAGTTTTGGTACAGCCTGCAGATACTTGCTATTATCAAATATACTTAAGAGACTCTGGTCCAACTAATTAGTCATGTGTGTTAACATTTTGATGCCTTGCAGCAGAAATTGTCCAGGTATGCTTGAAAGACTGAAAACTGTATATAGGCTAAAAAAAGGGGCCATTAATATTACTATGACAATTTCACTTATATTTAACTTACTATAGTTGAATTCTGCTTATGCCTTGATAATGTCCTTGGTTACGTGATCATGTACTGTTTCTTTAGGATTTATGGCTTCTCTGGGAATATGTTTGTACATTTTATGTGGAGGAACTCAGCCCTGAATGTTCTGTAGGGGACAATTTAATTCCATTTACGTTAATTTAAAAGATGCCCTCTAATTTGGGATGTTGAGTCTTCCGCTTTCTGTTTATAAAAGAAGCACACAGCACTGCTGCTTCCACTCCTGAATTTTACTTTGAAATACTTTGAAATGCATGTGCACTTTTGTCATCAAGGCAGACTTCTGTATTGTTACATGGCATGAACAGCCCTAGTTATCAATAAATAAGGCTGTGGAACCACACAGCGAGTATTGAGAGTAAAACAAAATACTGGCTTAGCTACTCACTAATTGCAAACTGTGGCTCTGGCTGAGGCAGTGGTCCCATGTTTTATGTAGAACATGATCAGGTAAGATTAATGCAGCATCGATGCAGAGGTCACTTAAAGGCTTCACAGGTGAAATTTTACTTCAGTATTTCATAAGCTTAAGTGTTTAGTATTGCAGCCTTAATCTGTATAGCTCTGTGTGTTTATTGTATTGTGGCTTTTCTTTTACCTACACAGTTCACCAACATATTTGTCTTTTTATTAAGAGGCTTAATATTGTCTATGTCCATCTGTCAGGATGTTGCTCTGCATAAAAGCAATGGCTTGGCAAAAGGTATCTCTGTACACATTCCTCTTGGACCACTCAGCCTCTTCAGTGTCTTCCCCAATAATGAGGGAAGGTGCTATCCTCTAGAAATGCTTTTCCTAAAATAATTTGCAATTACTATTATTCTGCTATGAGACAGAAAGTTTAGGGCTGC
Source organism: Daphoenositta chrysoptera (assembly GCA_013397915.1). NCBI lineage: Eukaryota > Metazoa > Chordata > Aves > Passeriformes > Daphoenositta > Daphoenositta chrysoptera. Next base: position 524,198 of record VZRO01007986.1, on the reverse strand, counting down.
AATTGATGTGAAATGCAGCCATGTGGTGTTGGTTACTAGGTCAGGTTTCTCACAGAAGGATTTGTCTCATCTCTTACAATTTAAGGAAATAAGTAAATAGCCCCCCTGAGTTCTTTTCAGTTTTTTAGAACTCACAGAGCATTCTAGCAATGTATTTCTTCTGCTGGGAGTGCAGAATGACATAACTGTATTTGCTTTGTTTGGCAATATGGACAGCATTCATCAAAAAAGCATCAGAGAAAATGTATTAAACTCTTACAGGGAGCTGCTCTTCAATTCAAGAGCGTGCAAGATTGATTTATCTGTGTGGCTCCTTAGACTTCTCCATATGCCTTCATTTTGGTTGTTCAATGATGAAGCAATTTATTCAGCATGTAACTTTTTATATCAAATATATATGCTATATATGTATATACATATATTTATGTGTGTATGTGCCATATGAATGGATTGCTGTAAAATACATGCCGTATTTCAAGAAAGCAGATTTGTCTTTGTTCAAAAATACTGACTCTTTTAGAATTATCTTTAGGCCTCAAATGATTTGGTTTGGTTTTTTTCCTAAAAAAGGGCTGAGTTTGTCAGGGAATTAAATGGCAGACCCATAACTTTGGTTCATAGCTTGTAGCAAAATAAATAATGTTATTGTGTTTTAACAAATGAGTATGTATCAGATGATCCATAGTAACTTTGTGCTTGATTTTAGCAAGTAAAAACATACTTGAGTTTAACTAAACAAATTTTACCCTGAGGAATGTCGGCTGGCATGCAGTAAACTCCAGTGAGCTTTATTAATTCATTCATGATGCCTGCACCATAACTTCATGGGCAATAAATATTGTCCTAATTCTTATCCTGTAACTTCACAGTTCAAAACAAATATAAGGAGGGTGAAAGGAGGTATGTCTGACACTTGTTGCTTAGTGCAACAATCTCATGGGGCTGTTAATCATAACTACTGGTATCTATACTTGGGATTAAAATTAAATAGACAACACTCTTGCCTGGTTTTTTGTACGTTCCAAAGACCTTGCAAGAGCAGCATCTATATACCATGGCAGGTATTATAGATAACTCATTTCACTGTAACACAGCAAATATACAGAATAGATGATCCATCCTGAAAGAGGAGAAAAAACCACATACCTCCTCCACCTCCTCACCTTTTCTGAAATTTGAAGTTGGAGCTTGCCATTTCTAGTGTCTGCACCAGAGGCGGCACACAATACCTGTATTTAAAACGGCTCAGCTAGAATCCAAAACTTGGATACGCATCTGAAATTGCTCAAAAAAACTTGGAAGTACATAATAAATTCAGGATTTTGTCTCCACTACAATTGCGGTATTTTAAAATGTGCAGAAAAACAATATGAGGTTTGGGGTGGGTTTTTTTGTTTTGTTTTACATTTAAGCTGGTTTACTGGTTGGTTTACAATACTTTCTTTCAGAGAGCTAGGCTGAAAGCAGCAGAAGACACCAGTTGACAGTCAGTTTAATTTGCTGATTCATCTGTTACAGGGATGGCGTCAGGCCAGAGCTTGGCTCGCAGACTAAAGGCTGAGAGCTGTGAAGATGCTGGGACTTGAAGGAATGTTGTTAAATTGTTACCGAGTGGAGGCAGTGAAAGTGTTTTTTTCTGTAGTTTTAAAGTGCTTCTAATTTTGCATTGACAGAAATCTTTCTACCTTGAACTTGCAGTCTTTTTTGGTTAAAGGGAGATCAGGCATTAGAAAGATACAAGGATAGAACAGCTGGCTATTAGTTAAGTGCTTCTTCCATGGATATCTTGTGCAACCAAAAATGCAGCTCAAATAAGCTTATGTTTCACAGCAATCAAACAGAGTTTTGGCAAAGGCTTTGCAAATGTCGTCTTTTCCTGGCAGACTTGCAAAATAAACCTGCTGGGTTAAGTAATGAGACTAAAAGGGAAAAAATCCAGGAAATCTTTTCTTGCCAACAAGCAATCTGGAAGAGGGTTACAACTGAAGAATTGATCGTTTCTAATTTAAAAGAAACATCTTAAGTAGATTTAACACTTTTTGCACAAAGTCTGACTTTGAGCAGAGCTTTGAGCATCTAATTCAGACAGAGTGACTTTTGGAGAGCATGGCATTTTGGGTTTGTTTTGGTTTGTTTTTTAATTGCTAACAATGGAACTAGAAATTGTTTTATGAACAGAACAAATAGCTTGCAGCCTTCTGCTTTTCAAAATAAGTTATTTCAGGAGAGGGCATGCTGTCGTTTAAGTGTTATGTATATAACATCGTTCTTCTTCTCCATAGCTGTAAACACCAGCCGGTATGCTGAAAGTTACAGGATCCAGACATATGCAGAATATGTGGAGAAAAAACATGAAGAAAAACAGGCCAAGAGAAAATGTACAGAAGATAGTTGGAAGGAGATGGAGAGAAAGAGGTTAAAAACCCAGTGCACACCTTATGTTTCCCAGAGTCGATACTACTGTGTTAACAGGTGAGATGTCTGCACTGCCAGCTCGTGTTCTTGCTGAATTTCTATTCAAAATCTAGCAATTTTCAGACAGTTCTTAACTAACATAGGAGATCTTTCTGTATATATTTCTTTGCATATAGATCAGTAGTGGTGCATCAGCTGTCACAAGATGATAGGTAAAGGAACAGAGGGAATTTCATCACGAATGTGATTAGACAGATTTCTAAATTCTGGGATCTTGAGGGCAGGTCACATCACAGCTTCTGAGCTTCATGTAGCAGCACCATTTCTTATAACCAAAATTTAAAAAATATTTTCTTTATTCATATGACACTTGTGAATGGCTTGTGTCATGTGGATACGTAGCTGTCATCATATATCCTTGTAAAGACCGTGTTGCTTTTGGGCTGACTTTCCATGGTGATAATAGTGCCACAAAGAAGGGTATAAATTCCCTTCTAGAGCAGACCTGATCAAGTTGTCCTTATGCTTCAGAAACAGGATAGCAAATGATAATACTTGCATGGCTTTAAGCTTTTAGTATAAAACTTGAAAAGGGGTTTAGTTCATAATTTAAGGACAAAATTAAGTCAGGACATGCCGCTTTTGGTTCTGGTACAGGATGTTTCTTATGTTGCTGTGTGTATTTCTTGTTCCATTTTTACTTGCTGATATTAATGACAGGTTTTGGATATGATGGTAACAGGCAGCTTCTTTCTCAGTCATCTGTGTAGCTGAGCATGAGAAGAGTATTTAGTGTTAATATAATTGTATAAATAACCTATCAAGTTATTGCCATTCTTCCCCCCCCTTCTCCTGCACTGTCCCCCCAGTTCTATCAATTCTATATTAAAATTAGTTTGAATGGGTTGTACAAGTTACATTTCTCTAAGCTGATGTTTTGGTTTGGTTTTGGGGGGGTTTTGTCTCTCCTTTTCTTCCCTGCCCTATGGTTAGACAAACCAAATAGCGTGGTCATAAAACCAGTGCTGAGGTATTTCTGCTATATCTTTCTTGGAAATGTTACATTAAGTTCTAGTTCTTATTTTATCTTCCTGTAAATGTTAATCTGTCATGTAACAAATTTGCTAAACTTGTTCTGTTCTTCTCATGACCTTATGATTTTGCAGGTGTGTGTTTTGGCAAGCTGTCAGATGTTCATGGCTTTTGTCATGGTGGGAATTCTAAATGTGCTATAGACATGTTTGATTCAAAAAAACATATGGAGGAAGCTGATGATAAAATCCGTATCAAATGAAGTTAGTTTAATTGCACTGTTGTACTTAGGAAGCGTGGGGAGTACATGCTGTGAGGAGATGAGGAGCTTTAAGGATTGTCTTGGCACCAGCCTGCACGTGGCTCAGGCTTAGGGCTATAACTAAGGCAGTAGACTACTAAATAGTCTGAAAATACTTACTGTACCTTGAGTTTGCTGCAAAGTAATACTAAGTCCTAGTTTTGTTTCTGCCAGAGAAGTGTCTCCTCTCAATGAACATTGCAGTTTGGGTACCTCACAGGTTCCGGTCAGATGGTGACAGTGGCAGCTTATGGAGAACAGGAAATGCAGAAAGCTAATTTGATGTCTTGCAAAAAAACTTAAGGTCCACCACAAATGTGTAATTTGGAAAATTGCTGAACAAAGTTTTTAGTAAATTCTTTCCTTAAAAGTTTGACATACCCCAATGAGTTGTTTGTCTAAAGACTTACCCTCCTTGAAAATTTTTAATATAATTTTTTCATCTAGTGTTGTAAAATCTACAAGAAGTAGCTTTTTGTTTTTACATGATAAACATTTTGATAGCCTTGGATAGCAGCCTTTATTTTGTTGAAAGATCTTCTTTTGTAATTAATGTTACATAAATTTTTGTTCTTTTATTATTCCATTAATAAAGTGATTTGGTTCTGTCCCAAATTTCTTCTTATGCAGGTCTTTTGACATGTCTTTCTTAATTTATTTTTATTTGTTACTAGTTATATTTTCTTCTTTTGTCAATTTTTATTTTATAAATGCTTTCTCTGAAGTGTAATCTGATTAGATAGAACATGGAACTACAAACCACGATCTTTTATTTCACTCAAGATGAACACTTTATTTTTTCGGACAAAGGTGTATAAAAATACTTATATATAAAGGTCTATAAAATATTTATATTTTATGTATTACATAATAATTTTTACATAAGATATAATATCAATATTTATATAAACAATCAGGACAAATTTATGTGTGTGCACGTATAAATGTGTATGTTTGTCCAGATTAGCTGAAGTCATATCAAGTTGAGCACTCAGTACTGTGATGTATCTAGCAGCTGATCCCTTATAATAGCTTCATGTTACTACATCCTTTATTTATTTATTATTTAATAATCTTGCTGCATCAGCTTCTGCCAAGGAGCACAGCTGCAGAATAGCTGTTTGTCTCCATGATGACAATATGTCCCGGCTACTTTTTCATTCAGTAAGGAAGTTGTTGGGTATTTCTTGTAAGGAACTTTTGTCTTAAATTGACAGATTGAGAAATATGTAACAAAGGTTCTTTAATTCCTGTCTTATTGATAAAACTGTAGTCCTATATTGTAGAGGACCTTCTCTTTAGAAAACAAAGTTTAGTAATATTAATAGCAGTCACAAGGTAACATTATTTATAATTAATATATATCCCTTGCATATAACTTAATACTATTGCTAAATATAAAAATTTATTTCAATAGAAATATGCCTAATTATTAATGTGCGACAGAGAAGTAGAGGAAAAACTGCTTCATTTGCCAAAACTTCAAATAGTAAATAAGATCCCCTTGTCTAAAGCTGTTGCTATTCAGAACACACTTAGGAAACAGATGGAACTGGCTATGTTGTGCTTAGCAAATGTCTGCCTGCCAGCTCTGCCACGACTGTTAAATGCATGGCTTTAAGAGCTTTTCCTCAGCAAAATAGTGTTAAACCATAGCAGAAGAAGTCAAATAGGGTATGCTCTATGGAAAACTAGTTGTCCTGCTCTATTTGCACTTACTTACTCTCCTGATCATCATCTAGGAATATTAAAATAGGATAAGGCCAATGGCAAAAGACTTGTATGAAGTACAGGAAAGGGATACGTCACTTTGCCTTAAAAATATTCTGTCTAAAACTATGAATGCTGCATCTTCTGTCAAGTTAGGGTGCTGTTTGTAGCACCACTTCCTTGAATGTCTTCATTTTACCAAAGATTATCTAATTTTTGAAATGTTCAAGTGTTTCTACTGATGATTCTTTTGGTTTTCTACAGAAATGGTTGTTTATAGTGGTTTATTACCCACTAAAGAATAAGAATTGGCAAAAGCTGAGGTATTAAGGGTACAGATAACAAATATTGCAAGCAAATTATTGTAATATTCCTGCATTGTAGTGTTATTTCAGGTGATTTCACCTGCTCTTAAGCGAAATGACTGATTTTTATGATGGATCAGTATCTACTCCCACCCCTCAATGCTCTTTTTGAGTGTCAAGAGAACTTAAATTTTTGTGTTAATGAAATTTATTTGAAGTTGTAGGTCCACATATATCCAGGCCAGTTCCAAATGCCTTGTTGTGATGAAGTGTTTCTTTTAAAACTCAGACATGCTTTTCCAAAACAGAAAATGTTCAATGCTACATGATCATAATTGTTTTCCCACCTTTTGCCCCCTTCCACTTGCTGATTCTTTCAATTTAATTACCATAGTACCAGTTGGATTACTGCTATTTAGTACCTCTTGAAATAGATTCTCTAGGAAATACAGTTATTGCCTGGATAGCGTTTGTACAGGTGTGTTATGAAGTTAGAGGATGGTGTAAATCTGTGTCTCTGAATGGTTCAGGTATCCAGACAGCTGAGGATCATAAAAGAACTCTGTCTGCATTGGACAACACCTGAGAGCCATTCCTGTGTTTGAATCTTCAACTTTGTTGAGTTGTTTCTCAACTGAATCAGGAAGTTGAGGCAGATATGTAGACACATCCAAAATAAGTGTTATGATTAGAAAACTGAACTTTGAGTAGAGCTCTAACTCATATATGCAACCATACTCATTTACTACTAACTGCATAAATAATGTTGCTGTAATCTTGAATCTTATTTTAGGTTAAAGGAGAATAAGATGTAAAAAAATGAACCCTTTCCCCTCTAGAAGCCATGCAATCAATAAATGATTAGTATTAAATTAATCATTTATTAATTGAAATAAAATTAATATTTTGGGAGACAGCAAGAAGTCAATGGTTTTTCATTATAAAATACGTTTATTTTGTATTTTGTGCTGCCACTTTTTGGTGGTTTTTTTTTTTTTTCCTTAAGGTATCTGCAGGAGGACCATAAGGGCTAAAATTAATTTTTATGTTGTGCTTTGGTACCCAGCTAAATGTGCACTGAAGGTCAAGAACTTGTTACTCTTTCTTTGCAATAACTTCATGAGAGTCATAAGTTGGAAAATATTAAATTCAGCCATAAGACCATTCAAGAAGGGATCTTCTTCCTACAGTGAGTGAAAGTTCCCTTCTGACAGCCAACTGCTCCTAACATGTCTGAAGAAATCCTGGGATCATAATTTATGACTCCTGAATTTTTTCTTCCTAATGTATTTTTCAGAATGGTTTCCCCAAAGTAGAATTCTTACAAGCTTTTCTAAACTACATTTAAAAAAAATAGTAGTTTTTCATTTCCTAAATGCTCCTTCTTCCCTAGACTTTTTTTCTGTCCAACCCTAGTTTTTGCCTGTTTTGCAATATTGAAGTGTGTACATAGGATTAACAGTTCTGTCCAGCTTTTTGGCTTCCATCTTTTTATTGGTGGTAGTTTTGGTATGACTCAAAATGATGATTTGTAAGAAATCATGCAAGAAGGCCTTCTGTGTGTGAATGCTTGGAGCAAAAACCAGCTATTCATCAAAGTAAATGGTGTTTGTGCTCCTAAAGTGGGAGTAAGAGCATGAGATGTAATCATACGTTTCATCTTTGTTTATTGCCTTTGGACATCCCAGACAGAGTCTGTTTTAAGTTGCAAAATGTTCAGCTGAAAAAATTCCATTTCAAAGCCAAAACTGTACTGCAAAATTTAATAGTTCTTCCTTTAGCTGAAACCTTACTGAAACACCATAATTCCCTACTGTTGATTAAAAAGAAAAAAAAATACCTTGTAAGGCTTTGTTTTATAACTTAGTATTAATATTTATTTAACTCACAGAATAGAATGTGGCTGAGATGCATACAGCCATGTTGTGTAGTTCTAATTAAAAAATGAAAGTTCATAAGTCTAAAACTACCTTTTTTTTAATTTGTTGTTCTAAAAGCATTATATTAGACATTTAAATAGCTGGTGTTTATATATCTAGAGGTTCATAATGGGAACTGGTTTTTAATTAGCCCCCTTGCAACTGCTTTCTTTTTTATACTCATGCTAATTTGATTTTAATATTGTCGTTTGTCTTTTAAGGAAATTTAACAATAGCATTCCAGTGGAACGAAAGCCTCCGCAGGGTTATTTCAGTGTGTGCTGAATGAAGTGCAGCTCTAAGTTCATCTTTATACTGTGTTAGTCAGACTTCATTCAAATGCTACTAATGAAATGAGTGTGCAATTTTTTCTGCTTTTTATTTTACCATCCCCATGAATAATAGGATTCTTCACTTGAAAGCTGGATTTAAAGTTTATATATAGAGCTTGATGGTTTTCTCTACCTTTATATAGAGATGCTTTTAAAACTACCTCTAGTTCAGGAGAGAGGATAAAGTTAGCATGTAGAATCCTTCAATATCAAGATGTGGTTTTGAGGCTTCAGTTGTGCATCATTTGGTGTCTATTGACAGTGCTTTACAAGAGCTTGCGTAACTATGAGAATAAAATGGAAAACTCTGCAGGGATAGAGAACTGATTTAATTACATTTCAGGTAAGTGATCTCATCAGAATAGCAGCTAAATCTGAGACGTTGATAGTACAAAGAATGAATACCTTGATCTACATAAGATGGGATTAGATAGCCAATTTATGGAATTTTATAGTTAAGTCAGATCTTCCAGGTAATGTAATTTCATGGTACACCACTTATGACAGTTTATTTATCTACCTTCATAAGCATTTAATGGATGTACGACAACGTGTACCTATGTTACTCTTGACTTTCCATAATCACCTTTCTTCTGTGTTCCAGTTTTACAGGTACCAGCACGGTGGGAAAGAGAAGCATGAGTCCTATTGAGGAGGAAACCGATTCTGATGACACGGAAGAGGGAGAAGGCCAAGATCCAGAAAATGATCAGACAGACTCCTGTGCAGAGTCCCTTCCAGATGATAAGAAGAGAGTCAAAAAGTTGAAAAAGATCAAGACGGAAGAAGTTCCAGCAGGTAAGTGCAATGTTCGTGCACATGGTTTTCTGTTCTGTTTGAAACTGTCCTAGGCCTGAACAGAACTGAAATTGTTTTCTTGGAAGACTTCACTTCGAGCAGTAACTTACTCCATGACATTCCAAGTTCTTCTTGAAACTGAAGACTGCATCATACAAAAATTTTAAAAAACACAACAAACAAACCCAAAACAACATCAAATAGCAAAGAACTCACTCCAAACCAAAAAACTCACAACCAACCAAAACCCCATCTAACACCAACCAAAGAAAGGAATCAGAATGTAGTTGTTTTATTAATTCTGCTAACTTTCTTCCTTAAAATAAAGCTTTTAGAATATTTTTTTAGCTATTCTTAACATTTTTTAATGTGACTTTGTAGTTAAGGTTACTCAATGTGTTTTGCATATCATAAGCAAAATGGAAGGCATTCTGTTTTGAAGTATGCATTGATACATGCAATGTTCTGTGTGGTGTTGGTAACCATAATCTTTATTGTGCTTTATTTGGCTGAAGACTTTTCACCTAGGGTAAATGTGAAGGTGGGTGTTTTCAGATTTTAACACCTATATATTTTTTTAGCTGAAATACTTGGAAGTGAATGTCTGACTAAATGCAGGCAGGTTACAATCAGATGATGATGTTTCATCTGTTAATTTTTGCTGTGTTTTGTGAATTATTGCAGCTTGTACAAAAAAAAGTAAATAACTAACCTTAGGTCACATGAATTTAAACATCAAAAGATTTTATTTGTATTGATCTATTTATTGTTGATTCTATTTCAACATTTGTTAGTAATTTCTTGCAGAAATTGGACTATAATAAAAATTAAATCTTATATTAATTTGGTCCAGACGACCATACCATATTAGTCACCTGGAGCACTGCTTGCATTGAAGTATATTCAAATATTCATAATTAAAGCTTCATTTCAATATCTCCACTAGCAGCTTTTATACAGAAAGTGATATTGTATACCAAGCATCCTTTCTCCTGTTTTGGTAGAGTAAAATCTTTCTTAGCAGATTCAAAAGCTCTGCTTGGAAATTGTTTTCTTCTTGTTATTCAGTAGGGCAGCTGGGGCATGTAACCATATGCAAAATGCCAAGAGTGTCTGCTGTAATTCTGAGTATAAAATTCAGGTTCTGTATGTGGCATTATGGGAATATGCATTATTGGTATTAATGTGATTCATCTTTATTCTCCAATTAATTTGGGATGGGAATATTCTTCCCTGTCTTAACAGCCTAAATAAAAATAATGACAAGTACACTTGGGAAAATAGTATTTAACTTTATCATCCCAATAATTGCAAAACCAAAATTACATGATTACTAGGGTTAAAAATACAGTATTTACCATTTATGTAAGAAATTTGAAATTAACCTTTATTTTTTCCCTTTTTCTTTTTTTTTTTTTTCTTTAATTGCCTATTCATAAGCAGTCTCTTGGTTTCTCTTTATAAATATTGACTTGCCAGTAATGTATCTAGAGCCTCCCTCTATAGGAAAATATGTCTTAATATCCTCTGAAAGAAAAAAAAAATCTTGATTTAATTTTTGTTCTATGATTCTGTCTCTTAGGAAGCCTCACAACTAGTTCCACTGGAATTTTTGAGGTCCCTGAAACATGGTAGGAAACAACTGCCTTACAAGTGGAATTGATTGAAAGCAGTTGAGAGAATACACCTCTTGGAAGCCATACTTTATTTAAATAAAGTGGTGTTAACAAAGCAGTATGTGTCCTGAAAATCAGTTTAATTATTTTAAACTGTTTCTTGAACAATCACTGTCAGTTTTACTCGTGTGTATATCACCTGGTATATGACTTGTCGTTGATCCTGTGAACTCCTTGCTGTTGTAACTGATGTTAGGTTTAAGAAGCAAGACTCAGTGTCCTTTGGTCACCTCCTTTGGCATGCTGGCTATGAACTGTACAACAAGAACTGGCACTCTGTGATTTTGTGCTAGGCTGTTTCCTCTGCTTGGGGAGTTACCACAGCTCTCCTAATATTTAGCTGTTTTTTCAGGCAGCATCAGTATGCTGTCCATTCTGGAAACAGGTAGAACTGCAGTTTCACGTACTGCTTTCTACCAGTTACTTAATCTGGAAACATTTTTTTGAATTTCTGTTCTCTACCCCCACCTCCTGTGCAGGTGGTATTCATCTAAATACCAGCATTACACATACCTTACCCTTTCAAAAAACTGTAACTTGAAAGTTTCTCAAACATGAATTTCCTGGTGGGAGGTAGTTTTTCTTTGTTTTCACATCTGTTGTTGTTTCCACTTTTAAATCCTGATTTTGTAAAAAATGTTTTTTGGTACCTGTGATAAACCTGCTAACTGCACCAGCCCTTTATTTGTTTAAAAAATGATCTGCAATGGTAGATTTCAGAAAATGTTTGATATTTAAAATTTTGTATCATGGAAATAAAACCAAAATATGTATTTCCATAACAGGAAAATTAAAGACATTTTCTTAGGAACTGGCTTGTTTTTGATTTATTAGCACCTGAAATGGTTTTAGTGAAATCTTTTTGTTTTTTCTTTCCTTCTTCCTAATATAACAATTTTTTGGTCATCCTGTGAGTATCAGACCCTTTTGTTCCATGGACTATTTTCAAGATATTTGCGAAATGTAACCGAGAAAAGCCAGCCTGTTGTCGTATGATTTAAATCGCTTTGTGTTTCCCTTGGAGGGGTGAAAACAAAGGAGAGTTCTACAAATCATCAAGTTCAAAGCTATTGCTGGGGAATATTAAGAAGGCTTCATCATATGGTATGTACACTAGAGTGGGAACCACTGTCATTTAAACATGGAATAACCTGTTTGTATGTCAAAATTCATGGGTTTTTAAATGACTGTGAACTTGCATTGCAAAGGGAAAAATAATTTCAATATGTTAAATGTGAAATCTTGCATTTCTAACCTCAGAATACTCCCAGAAGTACTATAATTAAATTGTTTAATAGGAGCTCTATCATCACATTCTCACACTAAAATGTGGAAAAGAAGACTTGCTATTAGTGATGCAAGGGAAAATTAGTAACTGAACCCTTCTGCTCTCAAGGAGCCAGAGACTTTTCTTCCCCAAGATTCATGACCTTAGGACTAAATACTTAAATCGCTTTCATCTTGAGTATCCAAACCAGTTTGCAAATTTAGTTCCCAGAATACGTGCAACACCTACTAAAAGTTGTATAGAGTATTCATCTCTTGTGGAGGTGATTCAGGTACATCACACAGTGTTCTCTCCAAATGCTGGAGTCAGTAATTAACTGTATATTCTAAAGAACTGGCATAGCATGATTGGGGACAGAGCTTAAGAGTCATGATGACAAAAGGATACAAAAGCATTTAAAGGGATTATCAGAAGTACAGGTTAAGGGGTAAGGAATTAGCTGCTCAAGAGACACAGAGTGCCACGCTGTAACACAGAATCCACCTGGAGTCTGTACCCCGAAGCCATTAGGCTCTTCTACACTCTTGAACAGCAATGCTTATGTACCTACAGGGAAAATAACTCTTAATTACATCACAATACAATCCCTTAAAACTTGTTTCTTCAGAGTAGGCTACAGACATACCAATACAAAGGTTAACAGCTATAACCACTATTTCTATGCACCTGCTCTCAATTGTCATTTTGAGAAGCAGGATGTTGCTGATCTCTATCAGTCATTAATACTGCTAAAGAAAACAGGGTTCTTGCATGTCTTAGTCTTTATGTGTGTTTGATTTTACCAGTTGACACTGTGCTGGAGAGGCTGTAATATATCCAACACTAAATTTGGGTGGATGAGTGTCAGGGACGGTGAAGTCCTAAGCAGGGACTGGCCCCACTGATCCTGCACCAGACCTTGCTGTTGTGTGGGGTTTGGTCCACTTCCCTGTTCCTTAAATGAAATCATTAATTCTAGGAGGGAAAGAATGTAGCTTAAATTAGATCCACATTTATTTCATAATGTATGTTTAAAATATGTGCGTAGAATTTGTTTTGGGATAGCAAAGCTGTCATCACTAGTTGTGATGGCTCTTGGGGGTTCCTGCTCGTTGGGGGTTTGAGCTGTTACTGACTTCAGAGGTCACTGAATCACAGACTATCCTAAGGATCGTCGAGTCCAGCTCCTGGCCCCGCACCCGAGAGCCCCGAGCCTCCCCCGTGTGCCTGCGAGCGTTCTCCCGGCGCACCTCGCTTTTGCTCGGCTTTTCCGCTCCTTTCCCGCTCCCCTCAGGGCCGGGCGGCTGCTGGCGGCGCGGCCGCCACCCCTCCCCTCCCCTTCCCGCCGGCCGTGTGGCGCCGGAGGCTGCGGCCTCCCTGAGGGGTTGTGCTTGTGCCTCGCAACTCTCTGAGGGAGCCGGCATTACCTTGCCCTCGGTAGCGCCGACGTGGAACATTTTCCTCAGCAGCCGTGCAGCGGCCTTGCTGTGGCGGTGGGTTCCCCGCTTGGGGCAGGGTCAGGAGCGGCCAGTCCTCACCGCTGGCTCTGAGGGGATGGAGCTGGGGGGACGCTGAGGAGGGCGTAGGAAGCAACAAGCAACAAGTATAGAAGCGCTGGAAAATGGCGTTGAAGGAAGTGAGGAATTGCCTTGAGAAAATATGGAAATTTTGTGAGAAGTGTTTAAAAAAAAAGGGCACTTGGGAGTGTAGGCCTGAACATGGGAGTATATGAGAAAATGGTGTGGAGAAACATGAGGGAGGTCTGGCTCAGCAGCAAATGAGGTAGGTGAGCTGAAACCCTGCCACTGCAGAGGAATGAGAATGGGCTTATTTGGCTGGAACTTAGACTTGACAGTGATAATTTATCTGTGGTGATGGAGTACTTCATTGCTTGCCTCAGAAAGCACGTTGAAACTGTATTTGAAGTAATAATTCAAAAATTCATCTCAAGTATTTATGGGTGAGAAGTATTAACGTGTCAAAATGCACAGGATTGCAGCACAGGATATAGGAAGTTGCTGGTAAACGAGAAATAGAGATAATTGTGTAGTGTAGACTAGGGGAAGAGTGGGAGTGTCCCTAAAGCATGGATTTGAATGGGGACAAGTAGGAGACTGAATGAATTCCATGTGAAATTAAGATTGCTGCGAGTCCAACAGCCTGTTCTTGGTCTCAGATTTGAGCTTATGGTTTTGAGCAAAAAGTTAAAAGCTTCAGATGATTTTGTTGGAGAACTAAATTTTATTATGAAACCAGTGGTAAAACCAAGAGAGAGATAGCTAAAACTTCTGGAGATTGTGGGAAAAAGTAAATGTTGTAATCCTTTCTTTCTTTAAATTTTTGAGTTCTGTCATGGTGCCCAGAAAACGTCTGGTATCCTGGATGTGTTCGCTTTCTTTAAATCATAGTAAATGTAATGCAGGCAAAAATGTTCTCTGCAATTCAGCATTGGAGCATAAAGAAGACTCCTGACAATCAAAAGTTCTTGGTTTCTGATGTGTTTAGACTACTGCCAGCTGAGTAGATGTGTACATTGAAGATGATTCCTCAAGTTACTCCACAGCACATTTAGTAAAGGAATAAACGTTTTCTTGTTTGTATTGTACTGTTGTAGCTTTAAACTTACACTAAACTAACACTCTATGTGTGCTTTACAGAAATACTGCCACATGCTCACTGGATGATGAGCAATAGGTGGTGGGTTTGACTGAGGTTTATAGGGTCATTGTATTCATAATTTAGGATGTTCTTTTTGCTTTAACGGGTATGCAGGAAGCTCATTTTAAAAATATTTTTTTCCATCAAAATAATTATTGGCAGCCATGTGCTTCCATGAGCACTATAGCAGATCACAAGTTGGTCACAGCTCAAGGCAAAGTTGTATGGAATTGTATGCATTCAGTAATGCAATATAGAAAAGCATTCAGCCAAACTGGGAAAAGTTAGATTTCCCTGTGCTTATATTAATTTCTTAAAAGAGCTGATAGTTGTATTTTTGTGTGAGCCAGTCTATAGTCTGCAAGTTTTGCAAACAATGGTGTCGTTTATTTCCAGAATGACCCTGTATGATGGGGTTGGTAGTGGTGTGCAGCTGAACATGAAGGTCTGGAGGTTGTGGCTGTGCTGAGCCAGTTGAATCCCAATCTGTGATCTGTTTTTAACCCATCAAATGACTGAAAATACAATTGTATTAAAGCTGATTGCTTCAAAAAACCCTTTTGAGGTTACCAATTCCTTTTATAAGCCTCAAAAAGCTTTGCACTGTTACTGAGGTAAGAATGGCTATTTTGTTTGGTTCAGAATATGTATGATAACTTTAAATATTTCTTTCAAATGGGATTTTAAGCTTAGAATGTTTAAGGATGACCGAACATGTTTAGTTCATGTGTATACTCAGGGGTGGAGTTCTTTTAATTTGTTGTTCTTTTTTTAAGTTAGATGTTAGATGAGTTAATTGTAGTATGCTTCTTAAATATGTAGTATGCTTCAAAAATAAGTCTGCTCCAAGCTTATATGTGTCTACCATTTTAAATTTTTGCATTAGGGGAAGTTTCTTGCCTCACTTGCAATAAATAACTGATACATATTTGTTAACAATAGCACAGTAATTTAAAATTGACCCTCCGTTCTGTTTAGAAAAGGTTTACGCTTCAGCCTTTCCTTTCAATTCTCTCATATGCTCGATTTAATTTCAGTTATCCTGTTTTTGATGTGCTGTTGAGAAGCTGCCAGTTACCATTAGAAACTTCTTACTACAATGGTGTAGAACTGCTGAAAGCGGAAATAATAGTTCAGTTGTTTGGTCCTGTGCTGAGTATGTTGTCTTGAATAACACAGTGTTGCAAAGAGATGATTTACCAGAAAATTTCACCTCAGTGTTACTGGACTCCCTCACCCGTAAACTAACAACCTTTTCTGCTGGGTTGTGCCATACTCCCCTGGGGTTTTACAGTAATTGTTACTAAAACAGATTAAAGGGTGGTAGTAGTGAATGATGAGTCTGTGGAGAAGTTAATGGGAAGTGTTTATACTGGCAAATTTTAGGAGGTAAATGAGGTGTTGCTTGAAATGTTTAGTATTCCATTCTCATAGAACAGATCACTGTATTTTTAGTACTTCAGTCAGGTTTCTTAATTGAAGTAAATTATTCTGTCTCATAGAGGGTGCAGCTCTAAGGTGTTCTAAAGTGTTTATAACATCTTAATAATAATTTGTAACGGATATTTGCAGTTATGTACCGAAGAATTTTTGAGACTCACACCTTTGGTTTTAGTAATGTCCTAGAACAGGAATTTAACATTTAATTGTTCATCTAATTCATGTCTAACATGAAATTTGGGATGAGGGTGTGTCTAAAGTAAAATGGAGATTCAGTGGCAGAATCACTTCTTTAGTATCTTTTAGCCTTTTTATGCCTTCTTTTTGCTTTTTGAAGAAAGAACTAGAAGAATTAGACTAAGTATAAACTAAGTGTGAAAATATTTTAGACTGATGGTTTTAACATATACCTCTTTTCCTTACAACTGCTCTGAAAGATATTTTGAAACACTGTTGATGACAGTAGTAATAAGACAATTTGGTATTAGTACTAGCTCATACTAAAATCTAAATTAATGTAGTTTATCCTGAAAAAATTATAGTAGCAGCTATACAAACGCTACAAAACTGTTGAATTTGTAAGAAGACTAAAGAATAGAATGATGCTCAATTTAGTATATTATCATACTAGTAGCACTCAAATGTTAGCAGGTGGAGCTGGTTTTTTGCCTTGGAAGTAATCTGTAAAAGACATATGTCTGAAATTGCTACTCCAACATCTAAAATAGGTCTAATAAGCAACAAGTAAAAAAATAGCATTTTCTGAGGAAAGTGCACTATTTTTCATGGCAAAAAAAGGCTTCAGTGTTCTGAGAGGATTCCCAGTACAGTCTGGCAATTTTTGAAGACTTGCTGAATGTACAAACTCATATTTGAAGAGACATTCTCTGGTTTCTTTTTGTGTATATGATCTTAGGGCATGGGTGTTATGAGCACGAGGTAGAAGCTTTTGTGCATGTGTCCCAGTATCTTCAAAAGTACACAGACTTTCTTTTTCTGGCTTGCCAAAACGGGCACCCAGGCCCGTGTATTTTGGTGAAACAGAAGATTTTCTGTCAGTAGATGCTTTTCAGTCTAGTGTAGATGTTTTCTCCGTTCATATAAGGAATTTGCAAAGTTCTGTGTTTTGCTTCTACAGGACTTCAGAAAAGACAAGACTTGTGATACGTTCTGAATTCCAGTTTCTTAAATAAAGGCGCTTCCTTGTGTTCCTTCCCGAGCATATTTCAACAGTTTAAGGTAATACACAACAAATTTAAAGGTGGCTATCACATTCTCATCTATTTCTATTTACAAAATGCTCACTTATGTTAAATAAACCAAACACTTTATTGTTTCCTGAATGCATTTCTGAAAACAAACACACACATAAACACAGCATTTAGAAATGTAGTAAAAAAACCTTTGAAAAATGTTGAATGTTTGCATTACATACAGTTTTACTTGTGTGTATTTTACCTTTATATTTAGGAATAAATTATTGGGATAAAAATTCTGCTTTGAATTGAACATGGAGTACAATTTCAAATGTAGTCACACCGTTTAAGGTAGATTTGTGAACTGTAATCAGTATTTATAGCTATATTACTCGTTTTGGCAAATAGGTTTCACGTTGCTTCTCTCTGCAAGAACTGAAATGATCACTGTTTGAAATTGCAGTCTCTTTACCTCTCACAGGCTGTTGTATGACTCAGGCAATCTGTGTAATCTCAGTGTGTTCATGGGTAGGGCACTGCATCTCCACATGCAGAATATTTACCTGAAGTGGAACATAAAATGAATAATCTGGCATGATGACTGTTTAACGTACTGCAAGGGTTGTGTTCAGCCGTGCTGCCACCAGTGCAAAGGGATTCCTGCAAGCAGGAAGGCTGGGGGCACTGACAAACAGCTCATCCAACAGCCTGAGAACTGTACATTGTCAAACGTGATAAAAGCTAGAGAAAACTGCAAGAATTTTGCTCGGAGGCTGAAGAGCTAACCCAAAACCAAAAAAATCCTACAATTGCTGAAAGAAAATGGACAAAGGTTATCAGTAAAGATGAGAAGAAGTTAATTAGTTGTTGAACTCTTGCCTATGTCTTCACATTTAATGTTTCTTAAACAGAACTGAAAAGTCTTATGCAGGTAAGATTTCATGCAGGGATGCCCTTTGACAAATGTGACACTGGAGTGAGAAAAGATAAAATTGTTTTCCTGTCTTGTTGAATAGCATGCAATTCTATCAACACTGCCTGGAAGTGTTGAGCACTCAGCTGGACCACGGGATATAGATATTTCACACTGGGGAAGATTTTATGTGTCTTGTCCATATTAGGGACAACTAATTCATAGTCACTGACATTTTACTGTTTAACATGAATGTAATAATGTAATGAGCTCTAAGGTTACTACTACTTGTTTGCACAGCTCTTTTATTAAATGCCAATACTGTGGTATTTATATCACAAATCGTTACAAGAACCTACCTTTTTTTTTTTTTTTGGTTAGCAAACAATACACCATCATTTAGTCAGACACTGGAAAATGAAAGAAACGGTTTGTATTGTACAAATTCATTTACTTGATTCTCTTTACATCGTTAATAAGAACCCTGACACCTCAATTAATCATTTAATTTTAGTTTGTAAAAGTGAGATCTATTTCCTTATCAAGCATTCCTAGTAGGTTTACCATCTGTATGTTTCTTTGAGACAGCTGGAAGATGCTAGATATACTTCCAAGTTTTTCAGCTTTCTGCTTAGTTTTTCAGTTGATAGATAATTACTGAGACTGTTAGCAGATTTTGCAGAGAAAGACACCATGAAGTCTTTGAAGAGAATATTCAATTTCTACTCCATCCTGGTTTTGGGAGGTCTTGGTTGTATTGCAAAGCACATTCTAAAAATAAAATACAAAAATGTGTTGTCTAGCTCTAGATGGGAGTATGTGATGACTGCAGATGTGTATATGATATGCACAGGAAGAATAAGGCCAAGCACTGGCATCTCAGTACTGTGGGAAACAGAACAGAGTAAGTGATCTTTCTGGCCTATAAATCTGACTGGAGTTATATTTGCTAACAGTCCAACTGTAGAAACTTATGGGAAAAAGCAGCAGGAAGCTGACACTTGTCTAGTGTTCTGAGTAATGTAAGTGCCAGCTAACTCATGTTCAGGAAACTTGGGGGTTTGTCCTTTTTTCTTAATGCTGAAATATATTTACATCTCAGATGGATTTAGAGTTCAGTCTGGCAAAAAGGTCAGATGATTTTCAAGTTTCCTCTAAGGAGAAGCAAGTTGCTTGCCAAGTTTAATGTAGTCTAACCTAGAAAAACAGAAAGTAAAAATGTTTACTGTAGTGAGATGTAAATACAAGTACTTGTAGTAGATCAGAAAAACTTGCAGGACTTGTGACTTTTATATATTTTCCATTGCTGCTCTTGCTTTGTGTATTCTGAGCCTACCAGACATCAATGTTTTCTCCATAGATTAGGAGAGCCCTACTAAGATCTATCCATATTCAAATTTAAAAAAACCCCATCACACTGAATTTTCAAAGCTTTTAGGGTAAGCAGCACAGAGCTATTATTGTCGATAACAAACTGAGGGTGCTGCCATGTTCCAGACTTTTTTCTGTGGAATAGAAATCAGTGTGAATGATTCTGAGAGAAAATCTGAACTGTGCCAGTGATCCCTCTGGTTGGGTGGATCCATTTTAGCATGCTCTGGCTGGGTTTTAGGTAACTGAAATTAGTACTGGAAACTGGAATGGAAAAAATGGGTAATATAAATAAGTTAAAGCATCCATAATGATAGATACACAGTATCTGCTTAATAATAAAACCAAGGCAGGGACTTACCAGCCCTTATAAAATTCGAAATATCCAAACAGAAGAATAACTGGAGGATTGATGTAGTTGAGTTGAAAATTACGAGTGCTTTACTTATATTACATTAGAAGAAGGTAATGGCTCAGTGATTGAGTAATATTGTGCCACATTCAAAATCACAGTCTCCCACTCCCCCTTCATTTCCTGAAGTTGAGTTTGTTTAAATCTCTGTCGAACTGCTTGGCACTTAGTCATATTCAGACATGCCAGTTCATGCACTTCTCCCTGATCCAGCTCACTCTCACGTGGCTGCAACTGTCTCTCACCTTTCATTCTCTGGAAGATTTTTTTTTCCTTTTAGCACGGAGTTGAGTGGGAGGTACAAATGCAAGGCTTGGAGTTTCAGCAGCTGCATGAGTTCCCTTGTACAACGCCCAGCTCTTATGCCATATGTGCTACTGAATATTATATTCTACATAATCCTGAATTTGGAAGCTGAAAGGCCTCTAGAAATAATTTGTCTGAAACTAAAGCAATTCTTCATAGAGTGATTTGTCTGTCTTCCACCCTGGGATGTTTATCACAAGTTTAAAACTGAAATTCAGGGTTGGTGGGAATCTGCAAACATTTTGATCTTTGTTTTTATATGTACTTACTTGAGATTTTATAACAAATATGAATAATGAATTTTTCTTCTCCGTTAGTTTATTTGTATTTCCACTGCTCTGTTGGGGATTATACAGCAACATGCAACTTAACCAGAACTGTTCACAAATGCATTTTCAAACTTAGTGTAGAATAAGATACAATTTAAGTGATTTCTTACTTACCTTCACGGTGGTTTTTTATTCTTGCAACAAAATCTTATTCTCAAAAGACAGAAATCCTTAATTATTGGTACTATATGTAAGTAGCTATGGCTGGGAAACTCAACAATGAGTCAACCTGCAGAGGTTTAAAGTGTTTTGTAAATGTGAATTTAATATTGTATTTAGCTGAACTTTTTAGTTGAGGATAGTTCTTCAGGGAAGCTGTGAAGATTTACAGCATTGTAAGGGGAAACAGGATAGTATTTCCTGTGTTTGCTAGCTCTAGATAGAGTAATTGCTCTGACAATTTTACTGACACTTCTTTCAGTTTACTATAAAATCATATCACAATGAACTTCACATTTTTCCAACAAAATCAAACCAGAAAAATGAGTATTTTGATGGATCCCAGGGCTAGAACAGCTCTAGTACTTAATCTGATGGTTATTGTAGAGCTGTTTTAATGCTACGAAGTTACTAGAGGATGTTCTACTTAACTTACGTTTCCTTAGTGTAATATAAGTGTGTTCTATTGTCTGGTTTTGTTCTGTTATTCTTCCCTTTAACAGCCATCTAAAAGGAACAGCCACTGAATTGCTAAAAATGAGGATGAATGACACATTGTAAGGAAAGAGGCTCTGTGCCAAATTCCACACATTTACACTGCCAACATTTATCCACAATGTTGGCAAAGTGGAGAAACACTTCTGAGCTGCTCTGTTATTTATGAGACAGATAATTTTTTTTCCTGGTAGGATGGTGCTGGATAATCTGATTTTTGTCACTGTCACCTTAGCCACCTTTTTTAGGGTGACATTGGGCAATGCACTTTAACCCTTCTGCGTCTCTGGTTTCATCATCTGTAAAATGGAGATGATAGTTACATATCTGATGTTACTCTGAGATTGAATTCAGTTAAGCTCCATAAGTATCTTTTATTTTCATGTGAGGCATTATTGCATATTAAAAAAATAATTGCTTAAATGAATTTGGTATTTATTTATTCAGACTATGTGACTTTTTTCCATGAAAGCAGTACATGGTGAATTAAGTTGTTTTACATCTATTATAAATTGTTTGACAAAATCAGGTATGACAGTTTTCTTCAATTTCATTTGACAAATATGACCATAAACATTTAAAGATACTGTGCCTCATTTGTTCTTTTCTGAAATCATTCCATGATCTTTCTGCACTGTGAAATACCATGTTTTTGTGTTTTGGTGTCTTTGTGTCTTGGTCCTTTCCCCTTTCCTCTGCCTCCTTAGTGTTTTAACTAAACTGTGTTATTTAACTAAACTGTGTTATTCTGTATTTTAATTCAATGCATAGGGACAGTGTTGTTTTATAGTCTTAGCTTATACAGTGATCTCACTCCCTGCTCTCCTGCTTTCTTGTCCTGAAAAGACCTGCAATGCAGCTTTTCCTGGTATTGTAAACACCCAGAACAGAGCATGGAGTTAGAAATGTGTGTTCATTCAGTGAGATGTTAGTTTGAACAATGTGTACGAAGGCTTTGTGCATTGGGAACGTAATTACTGTGTAAGAGATTTCATACAGAAGTTCCTTCTGAGCAGTTGCCTTAGGCAAAAAAGACAAATTCTTACTTTTTGAGGTGTCTTCACAACAGTAGACACTGAAAGCATGCCTGAGGTCCTGCAGATAAATATTCACTGTAAACCTAACCTGGGCAGTTACACTGCTACACAGGAGCTGGTTTTTAATGCATCTTGAATGCTACACAGGAAGAATGCAGCTGGGAGGAGGCAGGGGAAATGAAGTAAAAGAACAATTAGAATAGCTGTTCTTCAAAATCATAGTCCAGGTTTTCTTGGTTAATATTTCTGTATTCGTGTAGGAATGGAGATCTGTGGGACAACATAGCCTTTTCATCTTGATGTTTGTAGGAAAAGGCACAAAGGTTTTAAAATTCCTTGAATAAATACACAAAATACTTTGCAGTGACATTTAGTATCTGCTACAATTCTCTTCAAATATTTTCCTGGTGTAGTTTAAGCATCATGTAAGCACAAAGAGAAGGGTTTATCCTGTTGCGTGTGGTCAGTGTTGTGAGACGTACTAATTTCAGTTCATATCTTGTGCATTCCATCTTCCCTAACAGACAGATCAGGACTCTAAGGTTCAGGCCACTTATTTGTAATGCTCTGATTGCAGTACAAATGGGAGTAAGTTGAATTGGAATTTTGTTTGTTTTAATAATCTAATTATTATTTTTGCTTTTGAGTTTGTGTGGAAGACAGAGTCTACCAAAGAAGAAACAAGGCTTAAATTTATTTTTTATTTCAACTTCCACGTCTGCTCTCTTTGTATCCTTATAGTTCTATTTTTTGAATGAAGACTTTAACATTTATTTCACATTCAAGATTTTTTTTTAAAGTTTCAACAAAGTCTTTCTTTTGTTTTATTCCAGTACAGTGTTTTCTCTTGTGCTGTGTTTGGACTTACTAGAACATCTAAGCAAAAACTAAAGATTGCTAATTTTAAAGGTCGTGTACATTCTGCCAACTACACACATTGTTGGTGAGCCAGATATCTCCAGGAGAAGGCTTATGAAGGTGGCTTGAAAGTGTCTGGGCTTTAAAAACCACGCAGAGTAGAAACTCATGAAATACATTATTTATGCAGAGAGAGTTCTTTGAGTGTAGAGAAAAAGGCTCTGGGGCTCTCAAAGGTAGCAAACTATAAAAAATATTTTTAATTTGCTTAGGATATAATTCTTCATGTAATATGTGCAGTGCCTGCAAAGTGCAGTATCCAAATCTGTAACAGAAGCAGCTCAAGCTTGAACTTGAACTTACTTCAGTCCAAAATAATTTAGCCAAGTTGAACCATACATAAGTTACATACTTTTTTTTAAATTTAAAGTGTAAAGTTAAAAATATTTTGCTGTGATATCAATGTTAAATGTGTGCAGTAAGAGAGGGATTTTTGTGAAAATTAATTTGAGCATTTATAACTCCCTGACCTTCAACTGACTTTTTTTCCAAGTTGCAGTCTTAGATTGCTGCAACAGAAAATCACCTTTATAAACAGAAGTATTGTAATTAATGCTTCTGATTAAAAGCTTGTGGAGTCCGAGTGTACACAATGCTCTCAATTTAAAAGGTGAACAACTGTTAGTTTTCACATTATTTCCCTTACCCTGAAGTAGTAGTGTGTGGACATGAATGCAACTTTAGTATCACAGGAACTTCTGAAGAAATCTTTCTTGTCCTAGTGCTGGGCTGTTGGACACTCATGTGGCAATGGGACAGAAGGTGTTGTTGAAGTGTGCATGAGGAGTGACTTGACCACCTTATGAAGCCTTGGAGGTAAAGAAAAGGGGAATAGAAAAGACAAGTGCCATCAAGACTAACAGAATTGCAGTATTGAAACACCACTGAACAGGTTTGCTTCAGTTTGAGATTCTTTCTCCTTAAATATTCAAAGAAGAGATTTGTTTATATAAAGTAAAAATACAAATACCTTTCTTTTTTGTTTTTTTAAAAAATAACCTTTAGTTAGTTTCCTCAGTGTAGATCACATAAATGGGATTGGGACTCTTTCCAAGATGAGGGAATATGAAGATGCTACAAAGTATATTGTAGGAATTGTCTTCTCTAAAGGAATAGCTACATCTTAGATGAGCTATTACCATTACAGTAAAAGCAATCAGAGTAACCTTCAAACCATGCTAACATTGAATTATTTGGATTTTTTAAGTGGTTGATTATATGCAACCGAGTTGGACTTTGTGATTGAGAATTCACTACAGTTATGTGACAAGTCCCTTATGATAAAGGTACACATCAAAATGTGACTGTGGTTAAAACATCTGAGTGATTTTAAATAGCAAGCTTTCCCTTTGGTGGAAGATAGCGGGCAGGAAAAATGTATTTAAGCCACCTATTTAAAATGATTTTGAAGTGGAAAGCAAATTTTCTTTTACAGTCTGGTGCTTAGGAGTTCAAGAAACGTTTGGCCAGCGCTCTCAGGCACATGGAGGGATTGTTGGGGTGTCCTGTGCAGGGCCAGGAGTTTGACTCAATCATCCTTGTGGGTCCCTTCCAGCTCAGGGAAGTTCTATTCTATGTTTCCAAGAAAATATGTAATAAATAAGTGGGAATTAAGAAAATACCATCTTTATTTGCAGAAGAGCCAAATGATGTAACAAACTACTTTTTATTTCAGGATGACCTAATTAGGTTATTAAGGCCAGGGTTTCCAAAGATTCGTTGGTTTGACCTTCCTGAAAACTTCTGCTTCTTTCCCAAAAGCATACTGTAATTTCTTTGACCTCAATTTAAAAATTCCGTAGTGCAGAATTTTACGTCTTTAGGGACTTTGTATAGACTAATTACAAACTGTGTGTTATTAACTGCTTTTTAATAAGAAGACCAAATTTATAAACAAGACACTGAGACCAAATGTATTCAGGGCTGAGCTTAATTTCACTTTTGCACAGGCCTATGCAGACCAATAGAAGTTTGAAATGCCTGAGTCAATAAATAGCAGTATATAATGAGATTTTGGTAACTAAATCAACTTCAGATAAGTTAGAGTTCAAGCCTTTTGCAAACAGGTGCAATTGAAGTGGCTTGAATGGATTTGATTATTGACATCTTGGGAGGCTGAAAAAGACTGAGATAGCCTTTTTGAAAGGCTGCACATAAGGGGGAGTTGCCAGTGTTTTTCCCCACAGAATTTTAAGATGTAAGTTTTACCTCCTAGAGAAGTTTTTTATTTGAAATGTTATAAATTTGCCATTGTTGCACTTGCCAATATTGTGTCACACTTGCAGCATGAAACCTCCTAACTTACCGCCCATTAGCTTGAGCTGTTTTGCATGTATACAATTAGAAATTATTAAATAGGGTTTCAGTTAAACAATCTTCCCCTGACAAGCTGAAGTGGAATTTTATTTCAATAAACAACACCATTAGGAAGCCATCTGTTTGAAAAAGATCTAGGACTTGGAATCTAGTATTTGTGTCTGCATTACCTGGTATTGCATTGTTGATTCTTGTATTTGTAATTACGTGAAACCCACACACAGGATATAAAAATATTGGGATTCATACAGTAACTCTAATAAATATTTGTGATTATTTGTTTGCTGCTATAAATTGTCAGAACACCAATCAGTTGCTCTCCTAACTTGCATTTCCCTAAAGAAATTTTATGTTCACAGTCTCCATCACTTCCCTAACCCATAATTATTTTTCATAAGTTAAGTGGAGAAATAATGTCATACACATGGCAGACTGTAAAAAACTTCATGTTTTGTTACCTTTTCCTTAGCAGTTTCCCATTTGGTGCTTTACTTTGGATGGTATATAAAGCCAATAAGCAGGTGGAAATTGGGTCATAGGAATCTTTCTGGTGCCAAAAACCAACTTAATGGAAACTGTTAAACATAGCTGTATTTTGTAAAGGAGCTTTACTGTTCTCATTTGACTTTGGCATAATGTTCTGTATTATGTATGTTTGAAACAATTGTAAATTAATGCTGATTCCAGTTGGCTCTCATCAGCCCCTGTCAACACCAAACACATTTCATACAGATATATGTTCACTGGAAATAGGAAGTCTTTTATTTGAAATATTACAGCTTTACTTTTACATTTTTATGATATTTAAATTTCAGTATTTTTAATCTAGACAAGAGCTGAAGCTGTAAAATTTGTCTACTGAAAGCTGTTTATTAGCTTAATGCTTACTTTGAAAATTATTAAATAAAACCAGGTTTTTGAGTAGGACTGACAGTTGAATGGGTGATATTTAATGCTGCACAGAAGTCCTAAATTTCCTGCTATTTTCATACCTGACTGACTGTCCTTAAAGACAGATTTTTTGAAAGTCAGTACTCAGCAATTGCTGTTGTACTGTTACTGTGGGCTTTTGGTATACAAAAGTGGTAATTCAGATGTTGATTTTGGCTATTTTCTACATGAGTATGGAGTTCCAAAAGATATCTGAACTTCATATTTCACTTAGCTTTGCTTTTCCTAGTTCTTCTCCCTTGAGATTCAAGCCTCCAATTCAAATTTTTTCTCAAGTAGATACTCATAAAGAGAAAATAGAATGCATTCTGTACTATTCCGAGTACTAGTAGCAGGTCTTAGCTATTTGAATTATATAATTATTTATTTGTAATAAAATGGGTATGTGCTTTCAAAAAAGGGGATTCATATAAAGATTTTATAGAGCATCCTCCTAGCTTTTTGAATTATATAATTATTTATTTGTAATAAAATGGGTATGTGCTTTCAAAAAAGGGGATTCATATAAAGATTTTATGGAGCATATCCTATCCTACACTGTAATAAGTGTGTTCCTTTATATACTCAAAATAAAAATCAGGTTTTTATCTGCAAGAAAAAAATTGAAATGTCGTAGAGGAAATATTTCTGAAGAAGTATCGTACTAGGCAAGATTTTGCAAGATTTGCCATACAGTTGAAAGATCAGTTTGCTTTTAAAAGTTTGGCAAGATGAACAATTTTTTTTGAGGACATGCAGATCTTTTATTAAACTTGAAATGCCTTTCCAATGAAAAGACAAATATTTCATAATCTCTGTATCAGAATTTGTGGTAATGCAAATTCATGATATATGTTAATGCTTCCTTCATTAGCTTTGATTTCTAATTTTGCAAAACATTAAGTTTTCTATTACCTAAATTACACAAATTTTGCTATACTTTTATTTTTTTTCTGAGTAGTAAACCCAGAACAAGCTAGAATGCTCTGGAGTGACTTACAGTTTGTCAGAGTTAGGAATGAGTTAAATCGTATCTGTAATTTTGACGTGAGTCACAGTGAGATCTTCAATAACAAATGTTTTGACTGGGTTTCTCAGGTGGAAAAAAAATTGGCCACTTAGATCTCACTGAAGAACAGTTCTATAGTTGTCTCTCTTGACCTTACTTTTTTATTAATGTTTTATTGTTTCCTGTATGGAGAGAAAAAACCCAACCAACATTCACACAGCTTCTTTTATGGTCATGATTCACCACTGTGGCAATCGAGCAAACCTTGGAAGAACACTGTGTGGGGCTGTGCCAGTGCTTTGAAGTGCAGGCAGCCAGAGCTGCTTGGACATGGTTTGACTTGAATGTTGTGCTAATGTGTGATTTCC
The DNA here is from genome assembly GCA_013397915.1 of Daphoenositta chrysoptera. Lineage (NCBI taxonomy): Eukaryota > Metazoa > Chordata > Aves > Passeriformes > Daphoenositta > Daphoenositta chrysoptera. The sequence continues at coordinate 496,586 of VZRO01007986.1, read as the reverse complement.
AAAGTTCCTGCTTGTGGTTCTCCACCCAGAAAAAAAAAAAGACAATCACAATGCACCCTCATACTTTTTTCCTACAAACAAATAAGAAATACATAATAATGAAGAGGCATTGAAAGTATTAAAAATGCAAATTGCTATCTAATGAATAAATAATTCTTATGAGTAAAGAAGTCAAAGACAGATTTAGTTACCTATAATGTGACAGCTCTGAATGTTGCCCTGATCCTATTTTTGGTATATCTACAAATGGTTTGAAATTCCAGTTTAGTAGCTTGGGTGTAATTTTACAATATATTGAAAAATATAGATTTCATTGGGAACAAGTACTTGTCTCAGGTAGGAAATCTTCCTCTGGCGTTTGGCTAAAACCACAGGAAGAACAGACAAGTAAGGCTCAAATTTTGTCAAAGTTATTTAATGAAGAGCATCTCTGTAGTAAAGATCCATTTGTAAGTATGACTGCATGGAAAGTTTCCTAAAATAATCATAATTATGTTAACTTCTATTGAAAGTGAAAATTGGACAACTGACCTGTAAATTTCTACTGATGCAATAGTGAGAAGAAACAGGCTTGTCACAGGCTTCATAATGTCCGGTCAGCTGGAAACAGACAGGATTGCTTTGTTTCCATTCTTTCTCTTGAAGCCCATATACCTTTAAGCTTTGTTTGATCTAAGTGGAAAGCAGATTTCTCTCTGGTTCAGTTTTCAGTCAGATTGTTTGTCTTCTATTCCTTGGTAAATGTGAGACTTTGCTGTCTGCTTGCACATGTGCCCCCCCCTCCCCAAGGATGAGCACTGACAGTTGTGTCGCTACATTCTCTGAAAGATTAAGCACAGCTTTTCCTTTTGCCCCCTTTTTACTCACTCAGGGTTTATAGTTCACCTCTTAGAAAGATGTGATAGTTGAAGGAGACAAGCACAGGTGTAAAAATTTCATAAAATCAATGATTCTTTGTATTAGCTGGCGTGTATCTTACAGCTGAGAAAACACTGAATATACTGTGTATACTTCCCTTCCTCGGTTCTAATGTTGTTTTGGGCATAGTCTGTGCACTCTGTGCCATCCACTTCTGTACATAACTTTGCTAAATTATGTTGTGTACATGTCTGTGTCACAGTTCTGAAGCCAGTTTCCTTCTCATTTGGCTGGCCCTCAGTTAGCAAAGCACACCTCTCTGTTCCTTCTCCATGCATAAGTTTTCCATCTCTCTGTGATCCACAGCACTTCTCAAATGCTTTAGCTTTTGAGGTCTGCTTGTAGCTGTTGATTTTCCTTTCATTTTTGGGGGAGACCTATAGCTTAAGACCCTGGCTTGCAGGAAGAGTTTGGGTGAATTTGTTGCCATCTGGCTCAGACACTGCATTGTCCTCTTATGTTCCCTCTTAACTGGAAGCTACTAGGGTGGGACATTTTCCACAGCCCCATGTCTGAGACATGGGTGACTCAGCTCTGACAGCATATGGCTGATTTCACATCCTCTTAATATGTCTTAGGTATTTAATGATACAGCAGTTTCATAACCACAACCACAATTCCTACTTTGCACACATATAGATTTCCCACGTCGGCACAGATGCTTTTCCAAAGGTAGTTTCTTAACAGTTCTGAGTATTTTACCTACAAGCTGCACTGGTGGCATTCTCTACTTCATACAATACTTATTCACCTGACTGCTTCTTATGTGAAGAGTATGTAAGAGGTGTTAGTGTGGAATAAAATACGAAAAGTGAGAATTATCACACTGCATAACTTCTAAGTAGAAAGGTGATTTACAAAGCCAGCAGCTGCTTTATATAAATCTTAAGATACAACCAGTACTTCTGTGAGCAAGAGAATCTCACACTGTTTATGAATCAGAAACATGAGAAAAACTAATAGACACATAGAAGGCTAGAAGCTTGGAAGCATAATTTTGGCTTCAAAAGTTGTGGCTTCAAAAGCCACATCGTTTTTTTTCCTGCTGTTGTTTCAAAGAGAATAATAGCATTATCTGTTATTTTTGACTTGCACACAGTGAACTTCCAGATGGGAACGGTCGTCTTCATCCTGGCTTCATACTCCTACCTTGCTGTTACATCCCTTCAGGGAAGTGAACTGGCAGAAAATAATTCCCTTTTTTGTAAGGATAGCACCTTGCTTGCTTCACTCCTTGAGCTTACTGAAAAAGATAAGCAGGGTCCTTTTGACCAGCATCTTGTCAGCAGATGCTGGTTTGGGGAGAGGGAATAAGAGTATGTGACCAGAGACAAGAGAAGCCCCTAATGTTAGTGCCTAAGGAGTTGCATTGCACTAGCTCCATCATCCCCACTTTCTCTGTCATGTTGAGCATTTCAAATTAAATTGCTTTATTTAGATTTTCCCAGGCTATTGTACATATGAACTTATTAGCTAAAACTCATAGTGTTAAAAACTCTCTAGAAGGAAGAATTATGAAGAGAAAATTTTAAGTGTTCTAATTTTATATCAGTGTACATTTTGTTATATCTGCTTGTATCTCATAACATTAAATATATTTCTTGCATATGAAGAATATAATTGAAAGAAATTTTAAGCTTCAGATTCTGCATGATTAATGTTTTGGCACTCAGTCCAAATGTCTACAAATTCTAAATGAGTACTCCTAGAAGTTATGCTGCTGTACCAAATATCCACATGGGATAGTCTGGGATGTAGTTTGGGTAGCTATGAATACCATAGCAATCCTTAAAACAAACAAACTCACAAAGTCCAAAGAAATAACAACTTACAAAATCAACATGGTAAACTTCTTCAATTTTTTTTTTTTAAAGTAAACTAGGGACGTGTGTTCTGTATTGTCCTTATTGAAAAACAAAGGTCTGGCAACTTTGAAATACTGGAATGACCCAAAGGCTTGGAATTGAGATTTGATATTGGCAGGAAAGTGTCCTGCCTGTTGAGCATGTGCTTGTTGTTATTTCTGTGAAAAATCTACATATTTAACCAAGCTTTAACCCCTTTGGGCATAACTCCTAGTACTCTGCTTGCTAGATTTAAACAGTGAAATCTTCGAAAGTTGTATTCCCAGTTATTCCCATAACCTCTCTCCACACCAGGTATGTGTGTGTGAGCTCCACCGAGAGGTGGATACACTCTGTCCCCTCACAGGTCTCAGTGTGACTGGAGTGCAGATATTCTGGCATGATGAATTGAGAAATATTTAACTGCTGTGGAAGGTAATTCAGCTGAAGCCAACAGGCTCAGGAAGGCAGTTCCATTTACTGGTGCTTGAGGATGATAAAAAGTTAGTAAAAGGTGTGACATCTTAAGGCTATCACAACTGTCTCTCAAGTGTGTGACCACACCTGGGGAACCCAGGTAGGTGAATTTCTTGGTTCCAGACTTCACTTCATCTGTCGGCTCTGCAGCTTAGCTGTCCCATTCCAGGGCTGCAGAACCAAAGGAATGTTGGCTTTGTGGTCATTGCAGGTCATGGGTCTGTGTGTTAAAATTTAAAAAATAGCAGCTTCATTTCACTTGCTCAGCAGTGAACTGTAGATTTTCCCCCCAGTTTTTATCCTGAGGAATTAGCATAAAAGGTTATGAACCTAAATTTTGGATGTGGCTAGCATGAAAAAAGTACAGTGTGTAAAAGGTTGGCCTTATTTGATATTACCAGCAGTTAATGGTTACAAAATGTTTGCAGTTACTCAACTTTTTCACCTGCTACTAAGAGAGTTAGAGACACAAGAGTTAAATCTGATTATAATGGTATAAAGGATGTGTTCTGTCCAAGGCATTCTGGAAAACTACTGAATTGCAAAAGTTCTGAAGTTGCTTTGTCTTTGTGAGATAGAGATTTTTCTTTACAGAATCAACTTTATGGGTGAACCACCTTATATGAGTTACTGGTAGTTTATGTATAAATGAATTGTTTTCAAGGATTTAGCATTAATTCTGCTCTCTGTAATTCCTGTCACTCCGTGTAGTAGTTATTAAATAAGTAAGAAGTGAAATTATTTTAATTTTACAGAAATCCTGACAAATTTAGGATTTCTGTAAGAATCGAGATGTTTGAAAAAAACATTTTTAAAAAGAAATAATTCACTGGGAACATCAGTTTAATGTTGACCTTTCTCAGGCCTTTATCATCTTTCATAATTAAGATTTTTAGTGACTAATTTTTAATGATTAGTCTGTTTAAATATTGGGTTTCTGACTGCACTATGACTAAGCAGTCTGGATACTTAAATCTTAAACAGAATGATGAAAGAATTCATCATTCATACAAAACTATGCAGTGAAATAAATCTCGAGCAACAAAATTCCAATCATCTCATAAGCACACATAGCTGCACATATAAAGCTACATGTGGAACTTGCAAAGGGGAATCAAGAAGTCCTCTCTCACCTTGTGCTGTCTCCAGTGTCTGTCAAAAATTAGTGCAAATGACTGTTAAAAATACTGAATACAAAATCTTAGTTTAACTTGCAGTTTGCCCACAAATGAATATGTATGTCAAGTGCCACAAAGCAGAGAATAAGGCCCCAAAAATCACTTCCTTTTAACTCCAGCTACTTGTTATTTTATGCTTTCATTTTTATTGACATAAACATAATATTTAAAATTAAATAATCTACGTGTAAACAATTCTTCTATGTTGATTATCTTTTTCTCCTGAGCCTATTGAATCTTTGCAAAGCTTGTGCAAGCTTTCTGTCATGCTCCTCAATATTAGGCTTATCTGCTAAGAATGCTCTCCAGTTGTGCTGAAAAGTTTCTCAGTTCCTGTCAGTCCTGGGAAAATACCTGGGAAAACTTCTAGTAACTCAAAGTATTTTGGATAACTGACTTTCTGATAAATCAGTGCCATAATTAAACTCCAGTGAGTTTGCTGCATCCTTTGCATCTTGCCTATTAGATCTACCCTTTTTTAAAAGTATCTTTTCAGTAACAGTGCATTTCCTGAAAACAGCAAGATGATTTATAGTTTAAAAATGTGAAATTCGTAATACATAACATTCCTTAAAAAGAGATTAAAAATATGTCCTTTATATCAGCTGATCTGTATGGACAGTCTATTAGAAAACTATAACTAAAGAGACAGAAAAGGAAATGGATTTTTGCTTTTGCTTTTCTTCTTAAACATTCCACGTAGTGAGTAATTATTCCATGGTCCTCCTACTCCACAATAAGTATTCAAACAGCTTGATATATATTCCACTGAGAAATTAAGCAAGTTTTTTGTATGTTAATGGTAGTTTATGGTAGTGAGGGCAGTTGTATTTTAAATATGCAGAAAATATAATACAGAATGTCTTCGTTTAGGTGAAAAAAGAAATACATAGACAATCCCATGCATTGCTGCCAAAAGCATGACTTATAAATGAATAAAAATAGTGTAAGTGTTGAATTCCATTCCTTGTTTTCCCTTGCAGAATGGGATGTTTTCTTTCTTGCCTGAGTGGCAATGAAAGTACATGAATTAAAAAACAAAAAAACCCCAAAAAACAAACAAAAACAAACCCAAAACGAACCTCAAAAAAGAATTGCAGTTATTTCACAGAGCAACTTCTGACTCATGGAGACCACAGTCTGAGAAGCTCTGATTGGAAAGGTTAGATTTTAACCAGCTGAATTTCATTGAAAACTTGGATAATAAGAGAAATGGCAGTTACAACATAATTTATCTTGATAACCAGGGAGAGTCTCACTTACCACATTCCCATAGTGCAAATATTTGTGTGACTAGGTTTTCTGGTTCTTTTTTTGCCTACTCTGAGTCCTTGACAGCTTTTCAGTGTTGCTTCCTAATGTGGATTTCTTCTGGACTTTTCCTGGAGAAGTACTGAAGAACATGAGAGAAGCACAAAGATTTTATTTCTCATGTTTTATTACCAGCTCCTCATTACCTTTACCTGTTGTATCATAAATGCACACACTGTGAGATAATACAAATAAAGCCACAGCACATAACAGAGGTGTCTAAAGAGTTTCAGAAAGCAGAGGTTCTAACCAAGGGGCATTATTTTGGACATGTGATTTGGGACTATGGAAAAAGAATTAAAAGTCTTGTTTAAAACTTCTGAAATTACTCAGAATCTTGTGGAGTGTTTAATTCAGATGTTTTTATTTCAAATTGTTCAAGTCTAAAAGCTAGTTAAAGGACTTTGCAAAGGTATGTAATTTTGTCAGTGATCGATTGTGTAGAAGAATATATCTTCGATGTCAAAATAGATTAAAATTCATAATGTTATATTTTAGTTTCATAAGCCTTTTAGAAAGTGAGAAACGTCAAAAAATTGGGTGAATATTTGTGGTTTTGAATTTATTTTTAAGATATGAAAATGAATCTTTGAACAGCTGTGGTACATCAGGGACTTGAGTGGATAAAGAGGAAATAAGCCAACAGCAACTGAATATTTGTGGGCATTTTAAATATTATATAATAACACGTACCATCTTTGAAACAATGTTACAGGGTACATCAGAGATAGTCGGGACAGATTTGTAGTCATTAGTATTGTTCCCAGGGGAGTTCTTTTTCACACTGCTGTAGTCCAAGGCCGTGCGAGCGTCCCTGAGTCCCACCGTGAGTGTCACCTCCTCCTCAGGAACAGCCATTCTAGGAAAGTGCAGTGGAAAGGACACTTCTGTTCCCGAGGTCAGAACTGCTGCTGGCACAGATTCTGGGTTTTTTCTGACTGTAGCCACCCTAAAGTACCACAATGTGTACACAGTACCCACTTAAACCCAGTATACTCTCAAGAGACAAGATACTGTTATAAATTCTCACTAGTAGAGAAAAAATGCTGTGCTAGGAGCACAGTGCTTTTCCTCAAGCTTCTCAGGAAATACTTTGTAGTTATTTTAGCACTGAGAGGCCAAAAATCAGATTATACAAATTTGTTTTACCAAGAAGCTAGGCAGGAAAGGTAGTCACTGTCACAAATTATCTTCTTATCAGGTTTGCTATCCCAGTGAGCTGTTCCAAACTCTACATTGACAGATTCCATTTTAGCAATCAAAAATTCCATTTTAGCAATCTGGAATTTGTCCCCTTTACTCTAAAGCCAGATGAGATGGAAATGTCTGTATATTTCCAGTTACCACAGAAATCTTTGTTTTACAGAAATCTTTAAAATTCTTTTATAATTTCCTTTCTATTGAATCCTTTCTTTTAATATATTTTTCGGGTTGGAGGAAACATTTTTTTTAAATTCCTACTAATATAATTGTATCAGATTTAATATACTTTCATCATGATAATAATTAAATATTAGAATGGAGTAGAGAGGTATTGACAATAAGACTGAAAAACTGTAAGACAAAAATTATATAAGAGGCCTACTAATTTTTTGCAGTCAGCTTGATGTTACCAGAGATTCTCAATACAGAAATTGTAGCAGGAGCTTATATTTACAGCATACTTGTAGTACTTGCCATCTTATATATTCCTTACAATACAATTCCCAGGTATTACGACAAACAAAATGGGAAAAAAAAGAAAAGAAAAATGTGCTCTTGTTTGGGATTTTTTTGTGGTCAGTTTTGAGGGGTTTTTTAATGAAAAGGTGGAACTTTCCTTTTAAAAAGATGGAAAGTATAATAATAATAATAATAAAACAGCAGACTTGTTGAGGCAAACACATTGAAGTCATTCAGAAAAATAACTGCATGACATCATGGGAGAAAGATAGAACCAAAAAAGGATAAGTTTTGTAGGCCAAATAGCTTCTATTCATTCCCAAAGAATTTGTCCTACTCGCACAAGAATTGGGAGAAAGAAAGAAAGAAATAAAACCTTCATCCTTGGAAGCTCACAAAACACAAATATGTTGTCCTAGATAGAAAAGGTCAAAAAAGTAAAAAAAAAAAAAAAAAAAAAAAAAAAAAGCCATGACTCTAATCAGGAATGCTTACTGAGAAATACTTACTTGCTGCTTAAAAAACCAGTTCAAGTTATTCCAAGTAATCCAGAACCATTGTGAATCACTATATGCTTTTATTATATTATATTTTCTAGCATTTGCATATTAAAGGATGATTTTTGACACATTTTTCTATCTTGATCGCTCAGAGCAGCAGGAAGAGTTTTACACCTTTATGAATTTAGCAAGGTGATTCCCAGGCACTTGCTTGGCACTAGGAAATGTCAGAATCATGAGCTGCTCCACAAGCTGATCTGTGCCCTGTAGCTTATCCTGTTCTTAGGCAAATAATTGTGTTGTCTAACCCAACCCACATAGCTCAGGAGGAAATGAAACATTTGGGTTCAGAAGGCTTCCAGGACTAAAGTACTACATAATCTCAGGTTTCATGCCCCTTGACATATCCAGGGTACTTTGAAATAAATGCTGTGCTAAATACCATGAGGTAAATCTTGCTTTTCTGCCACAGGCCTGTTTATCTGCCCTATTTCTTTACATGTCCTATTATTATTTTGTGGCTTTCTGTACTTCAAGGGCATCTGTCTCTGGACAGGTACCTGCTCCCTGCCTCTCTGTTGCCTCTACATTGTCCAATGATGGCCAGTTGCCATCACTGCTCCTTCCCTCCTGTTGTTTGCAATTTTCACATCATGTAGTTCAATCCATTATCTTAATAGAAATCTTATTTGTCCTTGAATGTGTGCAATATGCTTAAAAATTATTATATTATCAAATTAACATATAGAAGTCCTTGAAATTGATGTTTCTGAGGATGTTGTTGAGCTCATGCACTGTTAGTCACAGCATTCCCCTTTTATTAAACAGAATGAAGGGGCTGCACTTGGCAAGAATAAAATGGAACAGTAAAAAAAAAAGTGTCAGAAGTTTACAAAAGCAGGAAGATAATATTGATAGGAAAGTGGCTGTGTTGTCTGAAAGCTGAAAAGGAACTTGTTTAAATGGATATAGCTGGACAAGATTAGGATAGTTAGGTACCTTTTAGTGCACATACATAAGTAATAACAATTATTTTCTTGAATTGTTCTGGGGCTACCTTCAGGTGTTCCATCTTAAAGCAGTGTTATTGTCATGCCAGAACGTAGTTTCCAGCAATGGCACCTAAGGCTTCATAGATATATTGGTGCTTAAAAGCAGATTTGCTGGCTTCCTGGCATATAGACTTTAATAAGCTTTATTGACAAAATAATGACATAGAGTGAGACTCTCTTAGCTTTGTGATATAAAGCCAACAACAGTAGTCCTAAAGTGCCAAAACACTAGGAAGGAAGTGCCATTCTTAGAGGAACTTACTTAGATAATGAGAATTGCTCTTTAAGACCATGCAGAGTTTGAAGGCAGCAGACCAAATAAGACTAAAAATGTGGCTGTAATGATGAGCAGTGCCATTTGAATGTTTTACAGTTCTAATATGAGATTTCTAAATTTCTGGGCACAAGCTTTGCACCATGAAAACATGGTATTACTGTTACCAATAATGTTGCCTCCATTTATTTATATGCATGTGTGGATTTAAAATCACAGTTGTACTATGGCATGTATGTATCTTAGGTACTTCATATATGTTTTCCTAATGACAAAGTTTTAATGTTAAAGTTAAGGAATATTTCTCACTTGTGAAGGATGTGAGTCTAAACTTCTCAGCAATTTTTTTGGTGAGACAAGATGCATCCTTCATGTAACTTTTGGAGGGAGGTGAAGTGACATTACCCTACACACATTCAGATGAAAGCTGCATTTAGCTGCAAACTTGAAGAATAAATGTTAGTTTAAAATAAAATTTTTGGTACCATTATGCTTACAAAAAATTTCTGTAGTAGTAATGTTGTTGCCACGATAGTCTTCAGTGCTGCATGATGTGCTACACAAAACAAATTGGCCTCCTGCCTGTAGGCTTACATTTGCTTTGCAGTTGTCTGTAGTTCTGCAGGATTGGTTCTAGGGAAACNAAAAAAATTCACATACAAAAAACCCCCAAAAAACCCAGCATTAATTTCCGAGCTATGAGTTGTGTGTGTATTCAGACATCCATTTCTGATGGACCAGTTCCCATGTAATTTCTGTGAAATCATTGTTCTGATCCTTGCTCAACTCAATTAAGTTTTTATCTCTTCTGTCACAATATTCTCACTCCACCTTTTTAAAAATAGGCTGGTTAGTCTCAGTTAGTTACTCGAGAGTTCCTGAAGAGTCAGTTCCCAGGGAATGGCCACTGGTTTTTCTCCCATAAAGAAGTAGTACTTCCAGAAGGCAGCTCTTCTGCTTTCCATTTTCCCCAGATTGTACAGACAGTGCAGATTTAGATGAACAATTTTATTGGCATGTCTACAAAAAATCAATTCCCCCGAATCATTATAGTAAGGGTCCTGCTTCTTCTGCCTTGTTTTCTTACAATGATAGAAAGCACTGAGAAAGTCTTCCAATTAGTATTTTATTCTGGCAGAGTCCTGTTTGGAAAGTCTGTGTGAAATACACATGTTGTAGCAACTAAAAAAAACTAAGCTTTTCTTTTGCACTGTCCAGAAAGTATTCCACATCCTTGTTAAATTCACTCTAAAAATGTAACTGAATGAGCCTGCAGATTAACTTAGTAAATTGTCATCTAAATCTATTGAGCGAAGTAGTGTTTACTGTAATAGTCCAGAAATCTTTATAAATGTAATAGTTAATCCCTTACAATTCAGGTCCAACAAAAATGTGTGCCAATATTACTGTCTCATAATTGAAGCATATTCATCTTTCTAAACAGATGAAATACATTTGTGATATTTAGGAAATCTAGGGAGAAAAACACAGCCTTCTATCTGAATCTTTAGTAATAATAAGGGAGTTGTAGGTGAGGCATAAAAAGAGGAATTCATGACAATTTTTTTTCATGTAGATACAAGGAAACACCACCCACAAAGGTAATCAAGGTCTATATTAAGGAATAGCTTTCAAAAGCTTATGGTTCAGATTATTTCAATTGCCAGCACTTCAGAGCCTGATTCCCAAAATGAGAAAATGATACGTGGAGAATAAATAGAAGAACATTCAGTGTTTCATTTTTTGGCATTATTAATACATTTTAGATGGCATGTACTAGTAGAACTCAGAGCACAGCATTGGAATGTGGATTAAATTATATCTTTTATGTCTTCCAACAGAGATAAATTAAAATAAATCCTGTGTGAGCTGGTTTGAGTTCAGCGTTTCACAATCAGTGCAGTTAAGTAAGCTGAACTAACCTATACACTGTTTGTCAAATCTTTTCTTATAAACTAATGCCTTTGAGTACATAAAAAGCACTTCTTACTGTTATATTCCAAATGGTGTTTGTGGTGATACATAAAATAAACATCCATAGAGAAAAACCAATTTTAGTTTTTATAGTTTTTAGATTGATGTTAAAGGGAAATCCCAAACTCCCTGCAAATTAATTTTAACCCATAAGACCAGTAAAGCAATGACAAGTATGCAACCTGCCTCACAAAAAGATCATTTAATGTCTTCACTGCTCTAAAGGAACTTGGTGTGGCCTTCAGTCTCAAAGACAAATTCACCTGTTGCAAAGGTTGACTGAATTGTCAAAACATGTCATAGAATAAGAAGTTCAAGGTTTTACGTATTTTATTTTTTAAAGCGACATGCAGATGTAAAGGTTTTGCTTCTATACATTGGAATAGAAAGAAGAGTTTTCACGTGACAGTATTATTGCAAAGGATTTTAGGCATGAACTGATTGTGGATTTTTTAACCATTTTGAAGATTAGCAATATGAACAACATATTTTAATAATAATGCCATTAATAATATATTTGTTAATAAAGTGAAAGATTTAAAAATGGTTAGTAATAGCATAATATGAAATTGAATGTTGTGGGGAATGGTCAAAAAGGAGGGAGACAATGGAACACAAAGCTGCTACAGCATTATCCTGTTGGAGTTGTAAAGGGTAATCAGGCATGTTAAAGACAATACAAGGTTAGGAGGAAAAATGAAGAAACAAACCCATTCTAAAAGCATTTGATCAAATTAGATATCTTTTACTATTGCAGACTACAAAGAAAAGATGAATTTTCCTGTAACTTAACTGCAAATACTACTTTTATTCAGGAATCCAAGAAATTTCTCTTTCACTAAGTATGAAAATAAAAAATTGTAGAATAAACTAAGAAAAATAATTTGCTGTCATCCAGAAGATAAGCAAGAAGTGAGTAACAGAATGGATTTGTGAAAAACAAACCAAGTTAAGCAAGTTTGATTTCCCTCTACAACAGAGTAGCAGCTCTTGTGAATAAGGAATAGGCAGTTGTATATTTTAATTTCAATAAGGCTTTTGAAAAACGTCTCAAATAACATTCTCATAAACTATCTAGGGAAATGCAATCTAGGTCATACATTGGCAACATTAAGGGCTGTATGCCAGATTGAATTTCCCTCTCCAAATTATGTGATTAAGAACCTTGTGCAAGATGTGAGATGTCACATCTCACACAAGATGCTTTGTGCTGGTAAAGTCACCTCTGCAATTTGGTGGCTTCTCACACGTGTCCCTGTCAGTGTGCAGTGAGCCCTGCTGTAAGGGCAGGCACGGGGACAGAGACACAAACAGAGGATGAGAGCACTGTAACGAGCAATAGCTCAAAGAAGGTGAGCTCTGCCTGCCAGCCAGCTGTATTGGCTCTCCTGATGGCAACTGGAAAGGCTACTGAAAACCCGATATTTACAGAACGTAGTCTCTTTTGAAGAGGTGCAATATAACTGTGCATCTGTCTTCTGGCCTCCCTGCAGCAAGGCAAAATGCATACAAAAGTTTTTGTGTTACTGTAGATTTAGTGGTGGTTGAAAAGTACTCATAATATTATCAATTGTGGAAACCTTTTGCTTCTTGGTCCATAGCAAGTGGAACTTCTCAGCAGTGAAAATGTGAAGAGATGTATTTGGAACCAGTGCTGACAGCTTGAGAAATAACAGGTGATAATGAATCAGCACCAACAGCTAGCTTCATTCTGTGCTAAACTGTCCAAAATTTGGCTTAGAAGTACAATAATTAATTAGCTGATGTCAGGAATAGAAGCAATGATCAGTAATGGACCACCTGGGCATATTCATGTCCACTGAAATCAGTGGATAGTGCTGATATCAGCAAGAGAGAGCAGGACTGATGCAAGCCAGGAAAGTAAGAGTGACCTGGCTCTGCTTCTGAGTTTTGTTTTGGAGGTAGATTAGTAGCAGAGTTTTCTGTCTGGTGAATGACTCTGATCTGTTACTCATCAACTAAATAAGCCAACACAGAATTAAAACAAAGCAACCCTCCTGCAAATGAAGCAGAATGTGGGTGCCAGCTGTGCTCAGCTCTTGCTCCAGAGTGAACCTGTCAGCCTGCACGTTACCATCACTATATGTGGGGAAGAGGATCAGAGAAAAGATATTGAGACTAACTCAGATGTAAGTCTTCTGGAGTCCAAATCCAAACACTTCTTTTATGTGAGAACAAAAAAGTCTTTATGAAAAGTTGAAAAATACTTTCATAACAGTAAGGAGGAAGTATTCTTCTGTTAGCACACCTTCATTCAGTCATTCACAGACTGTATTTTGTCCTGCGTAACTTTAGGTGCTGGTTTGTAAATTTTGAGTGTAGTCATTTTAAGGTCTCCTGTCGTCATCAGAAAGTTACTTTTGGAGCAAATAACTTTTCAGTGCTCAGTCTTACTAAAGTTTCAGTTGCCTATGGAAGTAGCTCTCTTTCTGGCTTGGAGTCACTCCATGGCTGGAGCCAGTTACAGATGCTTTTGACAGGTGTAAAATACCTCTGACACAAAAGGCTTCTGAGCTTAACTCCACACAAATGCAGCAGCTGTATTTCCCAAGTGCCTCCTGTCTCAGAGGTATAGCAAGGAACAGGTGAGGGGATCGTAGCTAAAACGCATCATGGGCTGAATGTTCTCAGCTCTGGCTGTTCTGTGCCATTAGGGAACCTCTGCACAAGAAGGAAAATCTGTTTGATTAGGTCTGCAGCAGAGAGACCCTTAGTCCATGGGATCATACCCCTGGGTATGATTTGAAGTGTGGCGTATGTTTTGCTTCCTTGACCTGAAGAGAGGATTAGTCATGAGCAACAAACAGACTGCCTCAAAATGTATACCAACTAGCACATGGCAGAGATGTTGACTTGTCATCTTTGGGCACTATCTGTAATATTTTCTTATTTTTAAATTTTTTTTTCTGTTTGGCTATCAAGCATACACTCTCCTCCGCCAGCTTTTTGAGGTCTTCCTAATGACCAGTTCTCAGTTACTTTTGAGATAATTAGCAAAAATTAATAGGAAAACTGGAAATTGTGAGTTTAATAATCATTAATATTATTATACTCTGGACTATGGTTATTTTTTTTCCCTGGCTTCTTTGTAGAAATAGTCTAAGTGGTGGCATACAAGACAAAATTTTGGTAAATTACAGCAAAGCAATTCGAGAATGAACTTAGTGTAGAAGCAGACATTTTTACTGCTATTTTCTGGACTTCTTTATACCAAATCAAATACTTGGTTTCATAATTACAGGTAATAAGAAAAAGATTGAAGAAACTGATGACCAAACAAAAACATGTTTCATATTTGATCATTTAGATACAAAGACTATTTAAATTTCCTCTCATATGATAAAAATTGCATTAAAACTGCTGTTAATTACAGTAGCTCTTAGTTCCATAAGTATTGTATCTTTAAAAAGAAAGTTCAGTAAATTGGCTTTTAAAGTCAATGACAAGATGGTTTAAACTGCAGAGCTCATGTTGAGCATGGCAAAGCATCCAGAGATGCAAAGGAGCTTTTAAAGGAAGTTGTACTGTATTGATTTGTAGAGCTGTGAATCTAAGGGTGAGTTGAATGGAGCTCATAGAAGTAGTAAGACTACACAGGGATGTTTTTGCTTTGAGGGGTTTGGTAGGAATGTACTGAGTAACTCACCTTTTAAAATGTTGATAAAACAGCAGAAGTCAGCAAGACTTCTGTTTTTACAGGACATTAAAGGACAGCTATTAAAAGTTTTTGCCCTGCACATGAGTATTTTGAAGGATGCAAATTACAGTTCTGTGCTTCCCTCCAAAGGTCTGTAGGCAATAAGATTTCTCTTTCCAAATGTTTTTTTTTTCTTTAAAGAATGTGTGTTCATGATTAAACCAAGCTTGCTCTTCTACCTTATTTTTTAGAGAAGAACCATCTTTCTATTGGTGTATTGTAGGAATGAAGCTCCCTCCCCCTTCACAGAAGATGGCACAATTCAGAAGAAGTTGTTTCAGAACATTCTCAGTTTAATTACAGGATCAGTGAACACAGCAACATTTTCTTGGCAACAGGTAGAAAAGCTGGCAGTTACTCAGTTTCTCTGGAGCAGTTTCTTGGCATTACATCCCTGCATTAGAAACTTGGATTTCATTTCTTACTTTTTTTTCTGTTCCTCTGCTTCATTTCCTCTTTATCAGTTTTCTCCCAGTGGTACACAAAAATAACATGCTGCATTCTTTATTATGAAGAAAATTAACTCATTTGCTTTTAAAATTCATAAACAGTAATGGAATGTGGTAAGAATCCTATACGTATACATATGCATTATCTAATACTAAATAAGGTAGATAAATGAAGATCATAAAGAAGAGGTAAGTGCTGAATGTTAAACTGATACAGTTGCCGTTGCTGAACTTACATATTAAAATATATTACATGCATAAGAAAAAAAATCAGGTTTATAATGTAAATCTACTGGTACATCAGGCAAGAGAAAACCCTTAGGGTAGAAAGACAGAGAACAGTCACCAGCAGTCCTTGTGACTTATGGCAGTGTTTAATCGCTGTAGCCTTACTGCCTCACTGCCCCATGAAGTTCATATCTATTGATCACTGCATATATTAACTTGAATTTAATACTTGGAAGTAGATATCATATATTACGAGCAGTATTTTTCAGAGAAAATCTACTGTTCTCCTTCCCTTGTCCCTTTGAGAGACTAAACAAAATAAATAAGATGTAAGTGCTGACTGGAAAGAAAGATGTTGTAAGCCCTGTGTATCTTTACTTTTCTATACTTTAATATAGTCATACACAGAGAATATGACGAATTAATCAACAGTCTGGACTGGATCAATGATGGAGCTCTCTGGGCAAAGATGAGCCATAAAGAATGGCACACTTAATAGTAACTGATAGAAGTTTTAGGAGATAATTTGTATACCTGTCTAGCAATCAAAACCATCTCATTTTTTACTATATACTTACCTTTGTTTTTATCATTGTTGCTTTTAATGCAATCTCAAAATAGTTTAATAAATAATTTTCTCTTCATAAATAAAAAGTATTTTTGCTCAGATACATCATTATTTTTGTGTTTGTACAGCATATGGAAGATATAAACAGATTCTTCGTGGAGCATGCCATGCCTGTACTCTGGCCTTGTAATTTTAGTTCATTTTTGTAACTCTACACAAGCTCAGTTCATCCAAAGGGAAAAAACAGCATTGGAAATGTTTATTTTCTGTCATCCTTTCCGCTTACTTAATGCCATTGTACAGCAGTAATTGAATGTGGCTCCCATTACTGATCCACATCATGTTCATTGTCACATCTCAAAACAGTTTCTGTTTCTACCGTTTCTAGGGCTGGAAGGAGTACCAAGATAAGGTAATTTTTTCAATTTTTTTTTTGTCTTACGAAGTAATTTTGCCCCAGTGCCAAAGTAAAATATTTAAATTCCTATTTTGAGGTCTGCAAATCAGAAAGTAGGGCAGTACTTTATTAGGTTAAGATGTTATGCTGTGTTTTGTTGAATGCAGAGCTTTAGAGTTGGGGTTTTTTAATATGAATTGTGAAACAGTTTCTGCACATTTTTACCCTTCCATAAAAACAAAACAAAATATTTTCAGAGGTAGTGAGGAACAGGACAAAAAGAGTTAACAATCAAACAGTACAGCTTCTGGAGAACTTTAAACTTGTCCTCTAAACACTCAGCACAGTGGTAGACTACAATTTTAGTTTAAATTTTTGCATGATTCTATGAAGTATTTACAAGACTTTGCCGTGTTTTTCACCAAGTCTGGAAAAAATACATTAAAGTTTTTTCCAAAAGTGTTGATTATGTGTGTGTACCTCTCATGTAAGTGGCTTGAGCTTACCCCTAATAAATACTGTCTTTTAAGACAGGGATGGCATAGATCTCTACCCACAGATGCTAGATTTTCTGCATAATTTCTGTATACTGTAGTCTGTCAGGAAAACAGTTAATAGAACTAGAGAATGTTTCTTTTTCTGCAGAGACACTTTCATTCTGGAGCAAGATTCTGTTTATCTGATTACGTACATAGAAAATACTGAATTCAATGCTCAGTACCCTGTGTCTTCAAATAGTTTATTGAATCAGGCTGGTATTACTTTGAGTCACTTCCTGAACCTGGGTGCTAAATTATGCAAGTCCTTGGAAGCAACACTCATGTTCAGCTACTCACTTATTCAAGTATGCCTCGCAAAAGGGCTGTACTGATTTTTTTTTATGGTATTTTCTTTATGATATTTTTGTGCATTTTAAAAATTTGTAAATATCTACATACAGTATCTGAATTTGATTTCAAAGGATTTCTCTGAAAAACACAAACTGGAATGTTATTCCACTGGTTTTAGTTCTTTTTCAGAACTCATTTGAGCGCTTAGAGAAGAATTTCCTATTTAATGCTACTTTTAGCAGTACTCTTCTCAAATTTTAGTACTCTTCTCAAATATTCTTTCTTTGGAAAGAATATTAAAGATGAATTAATCCTTTTTATTTTGTTTCTTCTTTTCCTCCTGACCACATTCTTACACTACAATTTATATAATGATAAACATGAGAGTAACGCCTGGTGATTTTGACTCATTTTGGATGATAAATATGAGTAACCACTAATGATTTTGACTCACTTCTGATTTCCTTTCACGGCTTTCTCCTTTTATTTTCAGGCTTAATCACTGCTATTGTAAAAATATTTGCTGTCTTCACAGAAGTTCCCAAAGGATTTTTGACTATGACTTGGGTGTGTCCTGTTCTTCTTACATATATAATTGATCCACCTATACATGTTGTTAACTAACTGCCAGTTAAGTACAAATCTCCTTATTTTTTTCCAAATATAAAATACACTCTTTTCCTATCATGCTGTGCCACACTTAAAATACTGTCTGAGGAATTTACCTCATCTTTATTTAGATATGCTCATCCTGGTAAAAGATAAAAAAAATGTATTTTTGGTAGCTAAACTTAATAAGCTTTTAATTGGTCTACTTTTACTAGATTTAGTATCTAAATTTGGTGCAAAAATATAATTTTTTTCCTGAGGTGCCCAGGATCGTCACATTTCCAGATTGGAAGTACTTAGAAGTCCAGACTTATTTTAGCAATTTTCTGTACTCTGAATCTAGAGTGATTATTCTGTTTCCACTTTCAAATGCTGAGAAATAGTTTCTATTTTCTTTTAGAAGTCTTTCTCTTATTTATTCCTAACAGAATACTTACTTAATTACTGGTATTTACTATGACTACTCAATAGTGTGTGTGCTTCTGCAACTTTTGCAGAAGTTGTAAGCCATCTATTTGCAGAGTAGAGGCTTACTATTAGTCTGGTTATCTTAAAATTTTCTGATAATAAAGGTGAGAAAAAAGCTTTTTCTGAACTGAAATTGTGGCCATTTATTGCTTACTTTTGACCCATTCTAGAGTAGAAAGCAAGCAAATTTGTTTCCAATTTTTCACATAGCTTATTTTCAATTTGACTTATATTTTTCGTAATTCTTTTCATACGCTGTTTTCTGTTAACTGAGTTGTATTATTGCCATTTACAATATCAAACCACGTAAGAGTGAGGAATAGGGGACAGAAAGGAAAAGTAAGAATAAACAACTTATGGTCTTAATAATTCTTAATAAGCTGCTGCTTTAGATCCTTCAAACATGGTGATAATTAATGTGGAAAGCTCTGGAAGCCTTCGTAAGCTAGCTTGATCATCTGAAGAATGCCGGTACTTATTAGGGAAAGTTCATGATTCATACGCAAGGACTAAGCCAAGAGAATCTTGTGACCTAAGCAGCCTGGCTCTCCAGTGGTAAAAATGGGATTTTCTTATCTTACAAAAAATAATAACTGTGACAGACAGCAGGGATGGAGGCAGACAGGACACGTTGGGTTTAGGAGCAAGTAACACGCGGGGTGCGGGGACATCGCTATTTTGGCATGTTGCTGGTACCATGATAGAAATATAAAGTTAAACTGCAGCACACAAAGTGTTCCACAGGGATGAATCAGAACATTCCTGAGAAATGGTAGTGAGGAGAATTGTAACATGAAATGTGAGGGAGTTTTATGTTCTGAGTTATCCTTAAGAAATTTTTAGTCATTTGCCTGGTTGCTCTTCCCTGGGTACTAAGCACTTAAACCCAAACACATGAACATGTGTCACAGTGTGGTAGGTGGGCAATACTGGATGTAAGATTTGGAGGGATGACGTGAAATCTAATCCTATTTCTAATAGTAAATATTGACTTGACAGAGTCAGACAGCTTCAATACTTCAATTTCCACAACTGAGTTAATAATTTAACTTCTGATCTGTATGTTTAGAGCCTTGAAAAGAAAAGGCCTTTGAAATATGAACAATAAGGGATGCACAGCATAAGTGAGCATTGCAAACCAGCTCCCTGAGACAGTCACATAAACACACTATGCTTTTGCAGAGCTCATTGATATAAACAATCTTGGTTATATTTAGATGCCTTGCCACCTCTATTCTTCCCTCCTTTTTTTAATGCTTTATCTCACTGTATTTGACAAATTGGATGGGAAAATGAAAGTACAAAAGCTGTAACCATCATCACTTTTTAACTAGAATCTGCATTCACAAGCATGAGAGAAGTAAAACACATATTGCTTTCATTTCCTTTTAAGAATGGATGAATATCAGCAGGCAAAAATGTAATCATTGTATATAAGTGATGATCATCTTGGCTTCTTTAAAAACCATGCTGGCAGATTCCTTATCCTTCCCAATGCTGAGATTTGTGGCAGACATTGAGGGTTTCAGTGGCAGCTTTTGTGGGAACTGCAGAGGTGGGGTCACAGCAAACTCCTTTTTGTGCAGTCTTGTATCGTACAAAGCAGTTATAAGGAATGATGCTGTAAGGGACATACACAGGCAGGCCACTCACTTAAATATTGCATCAGGAGGTTGCTTTGAGTTCTGTGGAGGAAATACATTTAAAGCTTCTTGCAGAGAGATGATTTGTAGGAAAATTTTCCCATCATTACACTCCTGTGCTTAGTCGCGACATCTCACATTTATGTGCATTCACACCTTCCTTTGCCATCCTGTTGGGTTGTGGTTGATATAAAAGTCATGCAATGAAAAAGTATAATCCAAAGCAGTACATACAGTAAATTCCACTGCTACTATAAATTATCTTTGCTACTATTAGCTAGAGATGTCTTATTTACTAGCACTTATTCCTATAATCATTGTATGTGCAAGAAGGTGTCTGCCCCAGACAAAAGTGGGCCCTAGGACATTCAGGAGGATTATATAGTCTTTCAAAACTCTGTACAGTTTGTATTGGGAAAAGTATTTCATTCATGTTTTATTCTCATTCCAAAGTTATACTCATTATGAATGTCTAAATATACATAATATACATAATCCTGACACTTATAGGGACACGAATTACCTCAGTTTTCAACACGGCTTTAAATAACAATAGAATATTTTACCCATAAGAAAAGAATAAGCAAAACAAGGATTATGACAAAATTTAGATATTTTAATTTTCCCATAAGGATTGTAAAACAATAACAAAATATACTTTTATTTATTTTCTGTTGAGTAAAAAGAATAAAAATTCCTCAGTTCTGCATGGCATTTTATCCAGGCAGTCCAGTTCCTCTGTGGAGTTCCATCACTGAATTATGTTCGATGAGGATTACAGAGCTTCTTGCAAAAGCAGCGTTTGGACAGGGAAGAATAACACATTTATATATCACAAATAAAAAGCTACTTCTACAATGTTACACAGGTTTAGGATTTAGATTTTGGAGCCAAAGCCAACTCTATACTTATTGTCTTCTTCTTTTTCAGTATTGCCACTATCCGTAATTCAAAATTATAAAGGATTTTTCGTATTAGGAAACAGGCTGAACAACTCAATTTTACAAATACCTGGAAAGTAGAGATTATTGTTAAAAAATGTTGCATTTTGCTGAGTTTTAACTTGCAGTATTTATTCTGACAACATTTAAAAATTTCGTGTAAGTAACTGAAATTCAGTCTTTATCAACATTTTAGGAATGTGGTATATGGACTCTTTAAATTCCACCAGTGCCCTTAAATTCCACAAACAAAGTAGAGTTCCCCACAGAGTGCTCTGCAGCAAGCTTGCAGAGAACAGCTATTTGCTAAATCTTTCTAAATATAAGTAACTTGGGCGTTTTTTAGGCAGTAGTTAATTTGAAAAATCTCATTGTAATGTGTCTTAATTAGGAGATACCTGTTTTTCCCACCTATAAGCCATTTTTAGATATTGAACCAATCCAGGTTTACAAAGCTCTGACATAAGGCTGAAATGCATTTTTTAAATAGAGCAGATTTCATTACTAAATCAAACCTTCCCACAAACAGAACAGATAGCAGAAACACTAATAACACATCCATAAGTCTTTCATTAAAAGCTGGCATAGATATAACAATGATAACTAAAGTCATGTGGTTATTTACATAGACTTTTCAGAGCATAAATATTTTTCACAGTGAAATTATAGTAAAGTCTCTCAGAAAATTGTTGTAAAGCTGATTTTCTTGTAAAAGTGAGAGAGATTTCTGTAATATTTATATACTCCTACACATGATAAATGGTGTCAGTGCTGTCTTTTTTATTAGCATGTCTTTCCTACAGTATTTATGACATTAGAGGATTAATAGTATTGGCTGCAGTCAAATCAAGTGCAGAGAGCACCATGAAGGCTTCTCCTATGTATTTTAACTAAACTATTGCATTTTAGGAGAGACTCTTAGGCTAACAACAGAGTTTGCCTTTTCCAGTAAATCCTTAAAAGATTTTCTATTGCTATTTTTCCATGCTGGTAAAGACTTGAGGAATTCTGATGGAATTTGTATGTGTACTTCTTTGTTTTGGTGAATAAGAGGTTATCACAATTAATTCAAGGTAGTGAAGATTTTGCCAGAAAACTTGAAGAATTAAAAGACCGTATAGCAAACTTAACTGAGTTGTTTTCTGTCACTAAGCAGTAATTATTCATGTAAGTCATTGTTTAAGGTGGCTGCACTGAAAATGTGCTTTTTACACTATTCACTATATTCACTTGCTTTAAAAAGAAATCTTATGCTACAGGTAAAAATGCGTTCTACAATAGGGAGTAAGAGTTACATTAATAATGGGAGTTAAGAAGAGTGTAACTATTGAGTGAAAATGTATATTTGTATAATTGAAATATAGAATCAATTATTTATTGTGCAAAGTGTGAAATAACACCTACAAGCAATACATCTGAACGTAAATTTTAAGGACAAAATTTAGTTTTCCTAGATGATTTCTGGATTATGCTACTCATTAGATAGTGTTCTGCAGCTCAAAGCAAGTACCTGAGACATGTCTCTGGGATAACATCACAACAGCTTTTTATTTGGTCCAGCTAGAATAATGCAAAAATACTTTTCCAGTTATCAGGCAACATGCTTTTTTATAACAAAGTCAAGCAGTCTCCTTCTTGCCTGAGGTCACAGCCTGGCCCAGGCAGTGTTTGGTGTGAGGGGATGTACAGATACACAGCCATGGGACACTTCACCCTCACACACAAATTCTCATTGCAATGGCAGCTCCCACTGCAGCAAAGGAGCCTGTTTAAATGTGGAATTAAGCATAGGATTTATGGTTAATTTGTTGTGCCCTCTCCTGCTAAACCAACAGGAGTATTCCAGAGGAATGAGTACAAAGAAATTGCCAGTAGTAATATCTAGAAGGTCATCATCCTTATTTATTCAGTGTGTTAATCCAGCTATCAGAGTCTGTGTTCCAGAGAGAACCTCCTCTGGGACAGGCACCAGCCATTTTTATCAACCAGCATTTGCAGTCTCCAATGTTTAATCACTCTGCATTTAATAGGAGAGGGAACCTTCCTTGTTCAGCACAGTTTTACAAATTGGGATTTTAGTTTTATGAATACAGCAAAAACTTTTCACTTTGGTAAATAATTAGGCATGAAAATGTTAGCATGGATAATTCCTTCACTTTTGTACTGCTTTTACATACTTCAGACTTACTAATTCTCCAGATTCCACATGAATCACAGCCAGAATCTCTCAAGTTTCATGTTATTACCTGTCACCAGTACTATTTGCTGTGTTGAAACCAAAATCAGCTCAGGCACACTGAATGTGTTAAAGGGAATTTGATCCAGGTTTCCAGTTGATTTAAAAGCAAAACAGCCTATTCAAATCAAGACTCTTTTCATAGATTGAGATTTGGTTTTTAATTCACACCAATCTATGTGACACTCATAATTTATAAAAGTGATTTTTAGGGTGAAATATAGAAATAAGGACTCAGAATAAAATGTTCTGTCAAAAGAACAATTTCCTGTATTTCATCAGAAGCAAAATGGTCTATTACCAATCTATTTATTTGAAGGTATGCTGAACTTAGAGTTGTGCAGATCAGTTTCTGATTTCAAAGCCCTGTAGAGATGTCAGGTAATAGAGACACCTGTTTCTGCTGTTCGTGATTTTCAGTAGGGATTCTGTAATTAAAGAAATTCAATAGTTTCATTATAACTTAATAACACAGGGATTTTTACAACACAGTGTTTAATGTACACTCTTATACTGTAGAAAGTTTTATCAATATGATAATAATGACATAAAAATCTTACTGCCAGTAATTTTACAGAGGCAATTACTAACTCTTTTGTCATTTAGACTTTATCTTTGATTATGTTACTTCTTGTGAGTCAAATGTCTAGTTGCTTTATTTTTTATGTGATATTAACCTTGTCTAGTACAGTTTAGAATGTGTTCATAGGTGGAAATTATTTCTGCATGATAAATGCATGATGTTTTCTATATTCATGCTCAATTTTCTTTTGTCACATAGAGTATCTGTAGGTTGCAGGAATAGATCTGTGCAGCTTATAAAGTGGTGTCATAAATAGAGTAGGCAACCACAATGAGACAATATTAGAATACTCCTTTTTTTCAGGATTTCTTCTGATCTTTTATCTAAGAAAAATAAGGTGCTGACTTTTCATTTTTTAATCCTCTAAGGAACATAGTGACTTTAAGGATAATTAATCCCTCCTTACTTTGGGTGTCTAAAATCTAGAGACCATGATGAACAAGAAGACTGTTTATCAGTAAAGAGTAATGGGTACTGCCAAAGAGTTATTCATCCTCTCACATGATAAGCATCTAAGGTAGGTAGGACTCAAGAGGAATTTGCTGAGTTTTGAAAAATTCTACTCTGAATCTGGATTTACCTACAAAACCAGACACCACCTTTTAGGGGGTTTAAGCTGTTAAGTAACCCTACAATCATTAAAATGTGGGTTTTATGGAAAAGGGGTATTTCCTTTGCATCTACTAAAGCAAACCATAAGTGTGTATATATACTTATATATATCTGGTTAGGTCTTGCTCCTTAAATGATCATTTGTTGCTGTGAGGCAAAACCAGGTACATTACCTACATTCTGAAATGTTTGTTCATTATTTAAATCATTTACATTTAGACCTTGGCTAAAAACAGTCAATATGGCTGTAAATCTAAAAATTAAGTAGAAATAGATAATTTCATTTATAGGAGTACAGATAAAGTATTTCCCATATTATCAAAAAAAATTGAATAATGATTTATTAATTTTTAAAATTTGTTACTTTACTAAGAACTGAACTAGTCATGCTCTGTAGGAATACTTTCTAATGCTCTACTCAGTTTATACTCCTCTGTAAAGAACTTACCATTCAGCTCTGTAGTATTTTTTTTTCCATAGAGGAGGACTATATTCTTTCAATTCCATTCATCTTTACATTCCATTTGCTGCTTTACTAGGATTAACAAGGCGTTCCAAGTATTTTAACAGGAAAGTAATACATTCACAAAAATTCTCATTAAAGTCCTTATCTTCAAGTTACAAAAGACTGCACTTTTTAATGATTAAAAACCACATTCTGAAGCAGTAAATACTTAGAGAATGATTCTGACGGTACTTTGGTTGGATAGACTTGGGAAGATTCCTCTCTTTGCTACCACATTCTTGTGTCTTGGAGCTCTTTTACTGCAGTAATAAAGACTGAATTATTACTCGGGGACATAATATGTGTTTATCAATGCCTAACTAACACATCTGTATTAAAACAATTCCAGTATGGAAATGCACAGTTTTAAATGTGGAGGATCAAATTATATTTGGGTTTGTAAGAGGTAAGGCTACAAATACAACTAAACAGCACCTTGGCATCAAAGGTTTATTGCCTTGCAAGATTTATGTCTGTTTCATGAAAATCTGTGAGGATTCTTAATTAATACTATATTATTTTTCAAATTCAGAAGGAACTGTGTATAATTCTAATCAGTACTGGAATACATGATGTAAGAGCAGACAAGGTGCATTATCTGAGCAGAGATAAACACCAGAGCTTGTTGGGATGAATTCCTGTGCACTACCTCAGAGCTACTACTTCAGAACAGTTTCTCTACCTCCAAATAAACAGAATTCCCTACAACACATTCTGAAATGAGGAGTTTCAGAATCAGGGCCTGCTCCCAATATGCATCCTCCAAAATAAAAATACTGCTGGCCTATTGTTTTAAATGAAGGGGCTCTTGAATGCCTTTTTAGATTACTTTTGCAATGATGTATGAGACCCAACTTAACCTAATAGAACCTGATTTAAAAAGTTTAAAAAATCTGCTTTAGGCAGGAAAATGAGTCTAAAGTGCTAGATCAGTGATCTTTTATGATATATGAGCTTTATATACCCTAAACATTAAATCTGTCAGACCCAATTTAAGACAATGTTATCAAACAATATTCTCTTCCATTTTATCTTGGTTTTATTAGCTCCTTACATCACAAACTAAGTAAAATATTCTTAAACCTCAGAAGACAAATGCTATCTGTCTGTTTTCTGTGCTTGCCATATGTGATCTGTTCATCTTAGGAAATACCCTCAGCTAAGTTGTTGCTGTGAATTTGAAAGACAGCTGATTCTTTAAGCAGTGTGATGCTCCTGTAGGAAGCCATTCAGCTCATCTGGGACATTTCTCCTTGTTCCTGCATTCTCACAGGTTACTATTTATGATATGGACCTGCATAAATTCCCTTGATCCACAGCTAAGAAGCCAGTGGAATGATGATCCATTACTATCCTGCTTTCTTCATGCCACAGTCAAGGTACAGTAGTTGCATAAGATGTGCTACCTGCTGATTATCACAATATGGACTGTGACAACACAGGTATCTGCTGATTATCACAATACAGCCTGCTGCTGTGACATACCACACACTTTAGAGGAATTTCATTGCACTGCCAGAAGCTTTTAACTTCACAAAAGACTTAAATGGAAATGTACACCTTATAGATCATCTTCCCAGACTACTCACATTTTGAATCTTTTAGAGCTGCTCTTAGCACCAATTGCTTAATAGTGGACCTGTCTCCTATATCAAGAGACCTCTGATTTAAGTGTCCTGTTTTATAAAGGCCATATCCCATACTGAATTTACATGCATGTGTCACTGTCTGGTTTGTTGTCTAAGTTTTAGTATTCTGGATTGGATAATCAGAAGAAGCCAGAATAAGCAACCGAATATATGAATTGAATAATTAACTGATTGAAAAATAATTTATTAAATTATTGAACTTCTTTAATTAATTGAAAATATCTAGCATGCCAAGAGCAATACTTCTGTGCTATTAGCCTCAGAGTAGTTCAATTAAAAAAATAATAACCCCTAGTTGACTACTATTAATATGGTGAATAAATATGCTACCAAGAAAACTGTTTATATTTTCAAGGAAGCCAAGCATCTGCACACAAACAATTTCTGTCTTGTAGCAGAATGTGATTCAGTGTCTGAGAATACAGAGGGAAAAAAGCCCCTGCTCTTTCTCCTTCAAAACAGACAGGAGTGTGTTTACTTTCACCAAATATCCACATATATGACACTCTCTTGTGAGCATTCAGTTGCTGTAAAACTTCTTTATTCTTTTGCATAAACAGCCTGTGCATGCATCTCCCGTGACTGTGCCCTCAATAAAGGAGGAAGGAAATCCTGAAAGACTGTCAGTGTATTCAGTTGTGAGCTCCCAGTGGGAAGCCAAGGCAAAGGACACCATTCTTATACAACGGGCAAAGGTACCTACATTCCACAGTGCCAAGCAACCATCAAATCCAGAAGTTCCTAGTCCTTACCCTTGGGCTACTTCAGGCATCAGGGAATCATTTAAGTCTTGCAAATAACTGAAACTATTACCTGACTGGTCACTGATCACATCTTGCTAAAGTGTAGCATTTGATCTTACCCTAATTTTCTTGTCCCTTTTACCCCGTATTGTGAGACAGGATATTAAAAGAAGTTCTTATGCCTTTGACAAAGTGTAACAACATTTGCCAGACAAAATGTCAGAATTTTATCCAAAATGTGTTACTATTATTTCTCTAGGGCCATAAAAATTGGCATACCACAAATGTCAATGGTGCCTTAAAGTCTGTCTTAGTGGGAGAAAGGGAGTTCCTTATGAGTGTAGAATTTAGACTGCTACATCTGTATCACCTGAAAATACAGACCCACAGAGCAGTGGTCAAAGTTGTATAAAGGAAGCAGAGACATTGAGGAATTTACTACAAACAGAAAGAAAAATTGTCTATTGCAATAAAAGCTCCAGTCACTAAGAATAGAAACACTTTTTTCAGCAGAACAGTTTTTGGCATTGACCAGTTATTTTTCATTTTTCAGCAGCACATCAGAAGTTTCTACCCCGTTTATCTCTTGCTCAAATGAACTAATAAACTCCTGATACAACTCTAAATACCCCTTATCAACTTGTCACGCATGGCAGTGTTTGTTAACTTGCAACAAGAAAATGTTTATCTTTTTGCTACAGTCAAAGCAAGCAGCAGAACTGAAAGTTGATGTAAGAAGCAGCTGGCAAATGGCCTGCAGTCTAGAGAATTTGCTTTACTCTTCTATTTTTTGTTCCCATGCCTTTTCTCAGCCCAAATTTTTCTGTATTCCTGATGCTAAAGATTGGCAATAATGATTTACAGCCTAAAAAGTATTCCAAAATAAGGTAAGGCACCTTGAATTTATTATTTGTTCTTTCCAACCTTTCAACACCTGAGTGTTAAATACACACATCAGAACTGGGAAATGCAGAGTCATCATACAGAACAGAAACAAATGTCTCCCAAATATGTTTAAAACTCCATGTTTCTGCTGTAACGCTGGAATAATCTGGTGTGTTAGCATAAAATACTGAATTCTTTTAAAATATTCTGTTGGTAGAATAGGAAGATACATTTTTCTGTTCTCTGTAAAAAGATGAAAATATATAAAAATAATTAATACCACTTAATATTGTGCTTCATTAGAAATGTTACTTTTTTTGTGCAATGAGATAAACTTGCTGTTAGAGGAATTGTAGTATACTCTGTGGATTTGCTGTTCAAGGGTACTGCTCGGCTCATATTAATTCCTAGTGAAATCAGTTAAAATTGTGTTGCTAAAGCTTGACTGTTTTGTTTGCCAACAAGAGTTTTAGGCAGCTTTTCAGTTCCATTATTAACAGTGATAAAGAAAATTCTCTGAGGGAGTTGGATGAGATGAAACTCAAGATGCAGCAGTTCACCATCTCTTGCTATCTTGTGGGTGACATCTGAGAAAAAGTCAGTGAAACCATAAAACAGCACTAATAAAAAGTGCAGTGTGCTGTGCTTGCTGAGCAGCCACAGCTGCAGCACAAAGGACAGAGGCACAGGGTGGCCCTGCAGGAGGGACCGGTGTCCCCGAGTCCCCAGGTCCTGCCGGGTGCACGGCCCCAGCCCCGCCGCCGTCTCTTGGGGTGTGCGGTGACAGCCTGGCAAAGGTGGCCTTTGGGACACTGCCTGCACACCCGCCACGGCCTGGTCCTGCTTTACACGAAAATCCAGAGGCTGGAGTTGCCTAATTGGTGTCATTTTTCCACTCACATAACCCCCTCCGGGGTGTTTGCAAGGGGTGTTATCAGGAAATTGCAGCTGTGGCTCCGTCTTTACTTCCTGGCAGGAGGAGTTACCTCTGAGTTTGGGCGGGTTTTTGGACTTCTTGGAACTTTCTGTTTATTAACTGGATAATCTGGAAAGGAAGAGATAGGCATGGAGCTGGTACAGAAAGATACTGTGTTTAAGGCCAGAGCTGACTATTCCAGATCAAAACTCATTCTGGAATGAGGTGGCAGCTGTATTGCTCCCTCTGACAGGTGAAGTGCTGGCACATGCACCACCTGAGCTCACTTAGGTTCTGGTCAGGACATTTGGCACCTCCCTCTCCCTGGCCAGAGGGCAAATCAGGGCCTAGACCTCAAATGCAGAACCTCCTGCAATATTCATCTCCTGATGCTCTGACTGGAACCAGAACTCTATAGTTTTCATTTCAGATCTGTTCTAAGAAGAGGTTTGTTTCCTTTTTGGTTTTAGATACACCGAGAGTCTTAAAAGAATAAAATTGTGACATTCTGGTATAAGTTAGAATAACTATAAAATAATTTAATACAAATTATCAAGGTATTAAATCTAGATTATTTGAATATGAGCCCAGATTATATCACAAATTCTGTGTTTGATTCAGACTACAGTCTGGGGATCTTGTGGGCTCACTCAGTTCTCCATATTGCCAACTGCAGTCATGGGATAATTTTGTTATGGATTAATTCAGCACTCCAAAAATGACTAGCACAGATTCCCTGGCTTCATATAGGAATATCTTATTGCTTCCTCTGAATCAAAATTAACCTGCTGCAATCTTGTTTGGTATTTACGCTGTTCTCACAGTTGAGATCTCCAAAGCCTCAGACAGCAGTCATAGCAAGGCTGTAGATTTTGCTTTTAAAGGAATATGCAAAATACAATTTGTCTGTGGAAAAGTGAGGAACATTTTTAAGTAGACTGTCCTTAAAAAAAAACAACCCAAGACCCAGTAGTCAACAACAAAAAAATTTTAGTTAAGAATTCCAGTTTCTTGGTTGATTATTTATTAGGTAATATCACCTGTTAAGTCTAACTACTGAATAAATTAATAATCTCCAAATATTTCAGCTTCTATTTTAATTTCTTAAGTATAAAATAGGTCATATCTTGATCAAAGCCTGATTATAAAATATGTCGTTTCTTTTAATGATTTTTATTCACTTTCATTGATTCCTTGTATTGGTACAGTGTATGCACACAGTTTTCTTCCAGCTATATCTGAAATTATGTCAGCCCTGGACTTCACAGCTGACATTTGCAGTTGTTGATAATACAATGATAAAGATCACTTTAGTCAGAATCTTGGCACTAATGATTTAAAAATGGGAATAAAATTGTTTGTATACATTCAAAAGTTAATGAAAAATAAAACCATTTACACATCTTTAATCAGCCATAAATGGCAACAAATTTAAAAAGTCTGAAACAGTTTGATATAATTGAGAAATGTAATAGTGGC
This sequence comes from Daphoenositta chrysoptera, assembly GCA_013397915.1. NCBI lineage: Eukaryota > Metazoa > Chordata > Aves > Passeriformes > Daphoenositta > Daphoenositta chrysoptera. Next base: position 465,937 of record VZRO01007986.1, on the reverse strand, counting down.
CATTTATTGATGGAGTCTATTTTTGTATGCACTCCTGCTCCCGTAAGTAAGCATTCAGTGAAAATATCATTGCAGGCTGTGATCAATCCTTCCTTCACCTTTACTCCTGGCCACATTCTGGTGCTTTATTCTGTAGACTAATTTACAGCATCTGGTTTCTCTCTTGCAGTTGCTACTCCTTTTGCTATAGCTCTTCCCTTTCCCACCTCTTTCTCTAGTCCAGTATGGAATTATCTGAGCTTTCCTGAGCAGCCTCCTTGTGCCACAGCCCAGTGCTGCTGCCTGTGCTCGAAGCCTGGCTCTGGAGTCACCTCTCTACAGGTGACAGCACAGGAGCTGCACAGGGACCCCTCAGAAACGGCTGGAGCACAACTGACACTCTCTTGATTCAGAAAGAAACTGGATCTAACACACTGGAAGTGAAATAACATAGCAAATAAATAAATAAACACAATAAAAATGGATCAGCCAAAATCTGTATTCTGAATAACATTTCAAATAGTGTACATACAGTTGGGGCAGTGTTCAAAACTTGACATAAAAATGGGCTTATTCAATACATAAATGAGATTAGTGTCTCTTATTCAGCCTATTTAATAACTGCACGTCTTCTATTTTTGTTAATCTATTATGAGACTGTTGGTAATCACAAGAATTTTATATATCATAAAAGACTAAAATGCTGTTAATACTCTTCCATTTTGTAAAAGACTCGAAGTATTCTCGTATTACTCATTTCTTGGCACATAAAAATATTTAAAATCTTTTCCACTGTAGAAATTCTACTTGAAAAATTACCTACTTGCTACTGTTCTTTTAGAGCTATTTCTTGGTTCATGTTAATGTCTCTTGGCCCTATAATTAAAAGAAATCAAACTCCCTAAGAAGAAGCTAATAGAAATCTGTGCTTTTCTCACATTTAAGAAAACAACCAGAGAAAAAAAAGATCTTTTACAAAATGTTTAATTCTGAAACCTTCTCACAGCCTATTCCCAAAGTGCTGTTAGCTTCAGTGGACAGTTTTACAGATGAGTTTTGCAGTCCTTCCTCTGGGGCTGTATCAGATCCAAAGATTTTTGTGACATAATATTTCATACCAAAATGATTTAGACACTTAAACAATTTGAAGTAAGTATTTGAATTCAGAAGTTTAAGTACACATCTCAAACCATGTGCTTGACTCTCATTTTCTAATGCTTATTCTTCAGTGATAAAAATGTGTAAAAAAAAAAAAGACAGTTGTATGTCAGGTGATTCCTATTAGATGTAAAAGGGACTGCAATATCATGTTACTTGTTTTGATTCTGTTCTTTGAATTTAATCTCAGGGTTGCTAGGTCTAAGCATATATTTTTCTTGAAAGTAGTGTCATACACAAGTACATTTTTAAATATTTACTGAGCACACATTCAGAAGGAATCTAACTTTTGCTACAACCTACATGTATGTAAATAGGTACATATGCAAGAATCAGCTGTTCAATCAACAAGTTATTAATGGAAATAATTATATAAATGATTGCTTATGCTAGGAAAAAAAAATTCTGATACCCTTGAAAGATTAAATATAAGATAGTAACATAGGAAGAATAGAACATTAGATCAGTTTTAATGCTCAAATGTATTACAGTATTCTTTACATAGTATTGTGACTAGCATAGCCTCCAAAAGACTTTTACAAAAATTTTCACTCTCTTCATATTAAGTCTTCTGTATAAAGGTGATATAATTAATAGTTCAGGGAGTGCTCCCTTCACTGGTCCTTAACACTGCAGAACTCCAGAAAATATTTGCTGTTGCATGCTTTTTTTAAAGCATTTTCAATTAGATGCAGAGTCTTTACCTAGGAGTGTCACTTGGAAATAAAAAAAAATTCTGAACATACACCTTGGCATGTTTAAAATAAAAACATGCAAAAAACCTTTATGAATAATATTAATAGCTCAATTAGTTTCATAGCTTGTAAGTAACTGTAATTATAAGGCAGCTGGATAAGCCTCAAAGCCCATCTGTGTTACACCTTCCATTTATGTTAGAAGTTACTAGGGATCATCTTGTGATCAGTAGTCCAAATAGGAACACTGAAATATTGATACAAAAATTTCAAATTAATGTAATGACTGTGTTTTCTACTCTCTGTCTATACATTAATTTGAAATGCTGTTGCATGTTGCAATGTTGAAGGACATATGTCAGTGTGTTTTGACCTGTGAATACAATATTGTTCAACATTGCTCATTCTGTCCTTCTAGAAAGGAATTTTCTTGTTATTTCTCTGGGCAGCAAAAGTTCTGAGCCTCAGTCGTATCAGCAAGCCTGCTTTGTGACCTGTAGGACGTGACTTGACCTGTAAGATTTTTGCTGCATGAAAAATGAGACACACTCCTTATAGCAGAATGAAGAAGAGCATCTCCCTGGAGATTAAACTTTAATATAAAAGGGCTCTGGTGAATGCACCCAGTTCTTTCCTAGGTCACCAAATATTTTGAAGGCTATTTAAAGATATTAGTAGACACTGTCAGAGGGACCATGCGACACCATCTATAATTCCTTTTAAGTGAGTCAGTGAAGTCAAGAGTACATTTAACACAAAGCAGTGACAGTACTGTGTGTGTCCCACACTCAGCTACTGAAATAAATGTTACCAGCACTGCACATGTCACACTGATGATGTATTGCTCTGCAAGACCAAGACAACAACAAACCGTGTTTTATATGTGTATTTTCTGCCTTCTCCTTCCAGAACTGGAGGACTGCAGGCTCCAGGGGAACCTGCCACCTAGGAGGAATAAGCTGTGCCTGGCAGATCCTGGCCATCTCTCCCATCACAGGAGGAGCCACAGAGCATGGCTGCATTCCCAAGGGACTGTGCCATCCCGCCTTCCTCAGGAGCCTCAGCAAGAGGTATGGCCACACAAAGACCTTTTGACTTGAGTAAGAATAGAATAGCTGACAACCCACAGTGTCTTCTTTAGGTTTAATAATGATTTTATTTTGAGACTGTATAAAAACATGATTTGAATATTTTGGTGCATTTAATTTAAATAAATGTACTGGACAGATCTATCCATTTGATAAATGGCCTGATGTGTATTTCCAAAAGCAGTAGATACTCTAAGTGAGGCTCACTACAGCAGTCATTCAAATTAGCTTGCAAAATATCTGTCATATTTTCAGAGACATAAATGCCAAATTCTTATGTAAAAAACCAAGTTAATTGTACCAAAAATTAAAACTCTCACTCTTAAGCCAAAACAGATCCCTCTTCATAATCCCATGTAGTTATCAGCATGTCCCTTGGATTTATGACTTATGACATTTATTTACCAACAGGTGGTTGTGTATCTTGCCATTTATATTTTAAGCAACAGTAAACACAACTAAAAATAATATAAGACAAACAAAATAAAACTCAGTTGTGTTTTTAAAGTGTTTTTAGAGAAAAGCTGTATTTATAAGCTAGGTCTTCAAGTAGTTCTCACCACGCCCAGCAACACAGAAGAATACTGCAAGAGCAATAAGGATTTTTAGGGGCATTATGATAGTGTAATGGAAACACATCTGCCCCCAAAAGTCCCTCATTTTCCCTGCGGTTAAGAGCCATGCAGGAAGTGGTGAATGCTGTGGAACATCAAGAATGAAACTATAAAGAAAAGATTTTTAAGTTAGAACAACTTTCCAACAATACTCAGGATTTCATCATTTTCTTTAGTCCACTGGATAGGAAAACTGTAGTTTTTCAAGGATCCTCTAATTCATTTGCTCTGGATGTTTGAAGTGGTTCTGTCCATGCAATAAAGTAAATTCTGAGGCAGCTATATTAGAAATACTACTAGTATTGGGAAGCAAAAAACATTTTGCAAGAAGCCCAGACAATACAGGACAATTTTTCTACTTTTGGCTCTCCAAAAAAAGAAAAAAACCAAAACAAAACCCACAAAAAACAAAAAACCAGGATAATCATCATTAAGTATTGACCTGCATTTCTCATTTTTAAGGATACTTCCGTGATAGAGGGAACATTAGTTTATAGAAGAAAATTATACATAATAGAAATAGAGAACTTTTTTCATTTTAAAGAGTTTTAAAATGCTTTCCAGTGGACTGTCTGGGCAATTTTCCATACATACAGAAGGACCAGTCAGAGTAAAAATACAAAGAGGAATCCCAATTTAGTAGGCTAAATTATCCATATTTATAAATATCCTTAGTAAAACAGGTAGCACATTCGAACTTTAAGATAGGCCCATTCAATTGACATGCCCAATGAAAAGTTACTATTTTATAATAATCCACGCTGAATAGCACCTAACAGGTATATTCTTCACAGATTCTTGTAGCACAAAGCATAAAATATAATAATATTGTTGAAAAAGGGCAATGCTCAATTCCTCACATGAATTATCATTATGTTCTGTGTAATACATTTGCCCTTTGTTCATGTTAAAATATAAAAAATTAACTCAATTCTTTTCTCAGGTTCCAGAAATTTTAACATGATCTCACTTCCATTCTTTGTGGATGTAGGTCCAGTGAATGCTGTGGAGATACTTCTGACTTACACCAGCATCCAGGCACCTACTGACAGAGGTGTGTGTGCTTTGTGTGATTTGAAATAGGCCTTTGATTACAAAAGAAAGCTTTAATACAAACAGCAGCAGCATCAAAGCAAAAATCAAGATTTTGCTGACCATATAGAATTTTTTAACAGCAGCAATGTATAACAACTAGAAATGCCCCTTCAGTACAATCACTGCATTCACTTATTTTTCCTGATGCATGTGGGCCAGTCCTGAAACATCCTGAAATTATTTTTTTCACCTTGTCTTACAACCCTTTATACGTGTCTTGTTGTAGATGACAGAACACATTTTATATTTTTTGGGGAGGTGGGTGTGTGTTTTGTTTTAATTCTTGTCCTGACCTACAAAAAAATGAAAAGCTTTACTTAAAAATTAGTGTCTAGATGCTATTTTCTATTGGTTCATTTAGAAAGGCCGTGATTGCAGTAAAAGGATTTGGACTGTCTGACTGAAGCTCTGATACTTAAAATAGCAAAAATGCATCAGTACTACTTTATGCTGTTGAACTGTAGTCTCCTCCATTAACAGCTAAATTAAAATTAACAGTTTTAACTGAAAAGATCAAAATAGTTTTGTTTAAACGCTTTTCATGTATATCAACAATGTAAGTATTCAGTATATTAGGAAATCAGATAGGATTCATTTTTAAGACTTCTTTTGAGCTCAGCTAGGAGCAGGTATGCTCCAAACAGGAAAAGGCAAAAACCCTGGAGCCTGTCTGTAGAAAATTACGATTCCAATATAAGAAAAAAAAATGTTGGTAGTTAAAGAGCCTTATATCCAACAGGGAGTCAGAGATCAGGGATAACCCTCTGAAACCAACTGCTAACGTGTAGTCTTGTCAGCTACCTCACAAAGCCAGTTACCTCAGCAATGCGTGGGGCTTCATTTCTGTTGGTATTATCTTTATTTACTCTGTAGGTGTTGTAAGAAAGGTCCTGAAAAATATCCACAAGCTTAATAAGGCCTATCCATTCCCACTTGAATACAGAATTACTGCCCTTGAACCCAAACCTTGTAAACAGGAATTATTTGGGCATTTTGACAACAGGCAAAACCCCCTGATTCTTTGTTTCTTTTATCCATGTTTATACCTTTACCAAATTCTCTACATGTTTGCACTGTTTGACTGAGAAAATCATATGGCATTGCAGCAAGAGATTAGTGTAGTTATTAACTGATGTGCACTGTGAACTGGGCAAATGATGCTTTAAATTCAGTAATTTCACCAGAAGCTTCAAAGCCTCAAGCCACATAGTCTGAACCAGTTTTCTACCATATCTTCCCTTACAGGTGCAGCTTACAGGTGATAGCAGTGTTTTTCCCCTAATATTTTAACCCATTTTAAAAAATCCACTTCTTTGTTTTGTTTTTGTTTCATAGGCTTCTAAATACAATTTCCAGGGCAGATAAAATGATCTTTTGAGTGATGTCTTTTAAAAATATGCCTGAACATACTGGTTTTGTTTGCATAGACTTTCCTTGTGGCATAAGGTCCAGGTTTTCCACAGGGAAGCAGTTCTGGTGTGTAACACTGCAAAGGGAGCGAAGAACAAGGCACAGTTTAAAAATCAGACCTTGTGTGTCTGTGTTCTTGCCCTGGAAAAACTCTGGAGAGCTTCCTAGGGAAGGACAACTGATTCTGTAGCCTTTAGTAAGGCAAAATTTTTAGTTGTTCCAGGTCATGAGTTTCCAAACTTGGGGTCGTTACCTCTCGCTGTCTTTTTCTATGGCTGGATCAGAGGGGAGTCACAAAAGTTTTCTGTTGCAACATGGGGTCAGGAGGTGTCAAAGGTTGAGGCCTTGCTTTAGAAAATGCAGGCCCCAGACCAATCTCCAAACCATGGCACAGGATTCTGGTGGAGAACCTGATCTTTTCACTGCTTGCAATAAAGTTTCAAAAGTAAACAGATTAGGCCATTTGATAATTCTCTGCTGATTCAGTGTGCTCATAAGCTGCTTTTTTAAAGGTTTGCTTAAAAATGCAGAAAAGTAATTCTAAAAATGTAGTTTTAAATTTATTCTAAATAGAAAGATAGCTAGTAGGACTTTCGATTTTATAAATTATAAATGAAATAAATAATTGGGGTTGATATTTCTAAATATTATTTTTTGAATAATTAATTGCATTTTTTATCTGAAGAAAAATTAATTTTTATTATAAACATACCATCTGCTTTTTAACTTCTGTAAATTTCTTTTTTCATATCAAATAGCAAGATAGACTGATCCCAGGTATTTAATTATTAATGCTGTGGATACACAGTGCACTTCAGGAGTCTCAGCTCTGAGGCCAGCACCCCAAGCTGCACGCAAACCTGCTGGGAAAACCAGTGTGAGAGAAAGAGATCAAATTTTTATAACACAGATGTTTAGGAAATCTATCACTGTTTTGTCTAATCATCATTAATTTAAGTAACACATACAAAATGAACATACATTCAAAGTTTAAAATACATGGATGATATCTATAGCAGCAGAAAATTGTCTGTTCTACTGCACACCAGAGACAAACAGGAGGTCTTTCTGTAAGCTTATTAATGTGAAAAAATGTGAATAAAAATATTATATGAGGAAGGCCTACAGAAGCGTAACTGTGTTCTTTAACACTGCTCATTAATCATTTAAATAGTGTATTAATTCTATAGCTAGGTTATTGGTGCTAGAAGGAATGCAAGTGAATTTTCTATCTCTTCAATAGAGAGTCAGATAGAATCTATTTAAAAAATAATCTAAAAATAGCTGATTAACAAAGTGTGATACGAAAAGCACATCTTACTGGGAGTAGCTGTACAAAATTACATTTTAATTTAAGAGCTTTAAAGTAACAGTTGTAAAGAAGCAACTGTGGTATTTCAGCAGAGCAGAGCTGATCTTCACTGCTGTTTGGATATAAGTGTTTCTGTTTTTCCTTAAAGCAAGATCCTCACATTGATCCACTTCCTAATCTCTGATTCCCTGCTCTTACATTCTCAGAATACTAGAGAGGAGACCACAGGAGTTAAACCAATCCAAATCTGACAACTAGGAAGATTGGACAGGTCTGGAATGTATTCACAAACTAAGTACTGTAATTTAAAAAAAAAAAAAATCTGCAGTTAGATTTTTAACTTAATTGGCTTATGAAAATTTAACCTTTCATAAATGCTGCTCCTGAACAGCATTATTTCACGGAAAATAGTAGCTAAAAGGCATATTAGCATCACAGTTCTGACCTAAGCTCCTCCAAATCAGATTCCAGTCTTAAACAAGTGAGGAATTTGTTGCACTGAGGTTTGGATATGTCCTATTTCACTTGTGTTGCGATTATATCGCTGTAAAATGTAAAATGTCAGAACTCTATAGAAAAATCTTGATAATTCATCATGATATTCATTTGCATAAATGTACAGATCCTTCATATAGTCATATGATTAATCACATACCATCAACTTTGCTTTAACAGTGTATCACTGTCTCACTTCAGCTGAATTTCCAGGCCTTTTTGAAATACTCAAATTGATTCAGTCTGTGTAGGTCAACACTTAAAATTAACCTGACTGCAATGACAGTGTGACCACAGTGTGAATGTCTGGATGTTTATGTGTAGCTTAAGCAGGTGATTAGCTGGCATTACATGTCAAAACTATGACAGACACGTTTACACCAACTGAGAGGATGCTCCTGCATGTGTGTTGTATGAATATGCTATATATATGACACATTGTATAAATTACATTGTGTGAGTATCATGTATTCATTCAGTGTTAAATATCTGTGCAGTATATTTGGAACCACGAGAAAGTTCAGTGCATCTACCAGTGTTTTCAACACTTTCTAGAATCCCATGAGGAAAGTACAGCTATGTAACTTTAAAGTAAAAATAATAATTCAATTCTTTAGGATATTGATACCAAAATGTAAATAGTAACATGAACCTAAACTGCTCTACCATGCTAAGGTTTACACTGCCTTACTCATAAAAATATATTCTACAACTTTTACCAGTACACAAATCAGCAGTCTTTAAATTGAATCATAGATACAGACTGTACACATGTAGACACACACATAGACACACATAAAGGAGCAGCTTGTTCAAGAGACACATTACAAATGAATACTTTGTGAGCAAAAAAAAGAGGAGGGGATTGACAATACAATTGTTACCAGTGTTTAAAAGATTTTTTCAGGGTTTAAAATGCCTCTCTTTTCTAGTTACTGTCTTTTCTCCCAATTCACCTATATTGAGTGACCACCCTTTGAAAGGTGACTTTTTCTTCAGCTTTTTTGGCTTTTTAAGAGAAAAACACCACCAACAGTTAGAAAACTTTTATGTTTAACTTTCGGAATTATTGTATTTTCTATCCACTTTTTATTGCTGAAGACAACATTAAAGTTAGAACATGATTATTTATTTAAAGTATATAGTAGCCCTTTACTAAGTGCAGCAGTAGTTTACTACTAAGTTTACTGTCCAATGTAAGAGCCATAATGTGCTGTTTTCTTTTGCAGAACAAAGTGACCACCAAAAGCGGGACTTTGTGGGCCAGTTGGATAAAACATAAGCTCATCTCGCCCCCAAAACCCCGACTCTGGAACCACAGCCTTCCAAGATTCAATTTGTAAGTAAATCTTTGTAAGATATGCCCAATAAACTGAGAGTGGGTAATTTTCAGACTAATCAAAAGAGAACGTTATAGCCCAGTTGCAATACACCCTCCTTCACTATCTGAACAGCAGGAATTGCTAACAGATACTAATTGGTTTTATTCGTATTTTATGACCTATTTATCAAGCAGGTAAGAAGTACCTTTTCTATGTGTCTATAAAACGACACAGAATAACAGTTATTAGACCCAGCACTGAAAATATCTATTAAGATTTCTTGTCAAAATACATAACAAGTTATTTATCTGTTCTACTGTATTTCAGACTAAAATTGACACATTATAGAGAAATGTCTGTAATTATTCTAAATTTGTTATTTGTACAGTAAACTAGAAATAATTTTCACTTTACTTGAAAATAGGTCTCTTCCTGCTAACAATGATAGTCTCAAGTATTCAGCCGTACGTCATCATCTTACTACCCTCAATATTATGTTTTGTAAGAACTTCTTTCGAAGATGAGAGGAAAAGTAGAAATTCACAGACAAAAGGAACATATATTCTAAATCTTCACTTTATAATTTCAAGAGAGTTTCTAAATAAAATCCAAGTTTAAAAGCATTATAGTTTACACTTGGATGGCTGAAGTAGGTTAATGCTGTCAGTTACTTTAAAAGAAACTAATTACTCTGCTTGAAAAGCCACTGTTACATTCATTCTGCTTTTTGACAACCAAAATGCGGAGTCGAAGAATGCTGTCCTAGCTGAACTGCTTTATAATCAGCAAATACATCCTGAAAGGAAAACGCAGAGAAGTTGATGGAAATTCTGGCTAAGTAGAAATGTTTAAATAATTCCTCTCTCCACAGACCATACATTTTAAGTGACTTATTTATGGCTCTGATGATTTAGGAGATTTTTCTGGCCATGCTTTCACACGAGCTGATCGGAAGGTGCGTATCGACACCCCTCCGCACGCGCATTTGTAGTTATTTGTGCCTGGCGAAAGTCGCCGCCGAAGACACGCGGAGGCAGCGGGACGGGAGCGGTGGCCGGGCACCGCGGGGAGCGGGCACCGCGGGGAGCGGGCACCTGTAGCTCCCGAGGGTGCCGGCACGGCGGCGAACCGCCCCTGCCCCGCGGGTTACCCGGGCCCGGCCCCGGCCGGCGCGCCCCCTCCGCGGCCTGCGGCAGGTGGGC